>JXCR01121221.1:0-16876 GCA_002079205.1 Phalaenopsis hybrid cultivar
ACATATAATTGAACATATTTTGACTAAAATTTCATTTTAGTTTGCATCATCTGATGTTAATTCAGGTTTAGATTTTGTTTGAAACTAAAGGTAGCTTGTGGCCTTGCTTGATTTCAAATATTTGATTGTGTGAAAAATAAACTCTTGTTTGTATTTGTAAAAAATGTAATTTAAGCAAAAAGGGGATAACGTAGTTAATGTGGGTAAATTTATGATTATCTGCCTTAGCAAAGTACTGATGTTTAATAGAACATTAATTGATATTTTGCATGATCATGTAAAATTTTAGTTATTTGTGTATTTTACATAACTTTAGAAGTCTTACTAGCTTGATCCTGTAAGCATGGTTTCTTGCCATCCCATATCACCCATACTGATACGCATGCAACCTTATTTAGCTTTCTTGCTTAATTGAGATCTTAATACTCTTTTTTTATGAAATGGTATTTGCGGAAATTTAGGAAAATATTTTATTTATTGCTCATCTTATGGATTACCCTTNAATGCTGATACGCTTGCAACCTTATTTAGCTTTCCTGCTTAATTGAGATCATAATACTTTTTTTTATGAAATGGTATTTGCGGAAATTTAGGAAAATATTTTATTTATTGCTCATTTTATGGATTACCCTTTAATATATATGTATAATTGTCGAGGTGTGTCTGAGATGGAAATAAGGTTGGGAGAATTAATTTGTAATCCCTTAAATTAAAAGAATTAGAATTAATTTGTAATCACTTAAATAGAGGGAATTATAATTAATTTGTAATCCCTCAGATTGAGGGAATTAGTTAAATAGTTTCCAGATTTAGGAATGAGTCAGTTTCCTATTTTTTCTCATTGTAATCTTCTATATAATGCCATGTATTATCAATTCAAAAATAGAAGGAAATACAAAATTATTTTCTCCCATTTATGATTTACCACATGGTATCAGATACAGGTTCCAAACCCTAGAGGATTCCACCCTGCAGCCGCTGATTCCTGCCGCTGTTACCTGTATCCCCTTGCTGCTCCCACTGATTCTTTTGCCGCCGATTTCCTGCCGCTGGCGCCTCCCTATAGGAATTTTAATCAGATTCTCGTCTCTATGCACAAGAATTTCAATTGAATTCCTGTTTCTATGTCGTGGGGCCTCCCTACCCAGCTGGTTTTTTTTTGTGCAACCGGCTATTCTTCAGCCTCTGTATCTTGGAATTTTCTGAGGTTTCGTATTCTTCTTCAAGCAGCCTTCATTGCTATGTTTCTCTTCTCCGGGCTTCCTTTTCTGTATATGCCAACCAGATTGCTGCGAATTTCTCTTCCCCACTATGTCAATGTTCGAAACCACTGTCTCCAGATTTTCCAACCCTTCCGAAGAATCCAATGCTGTTCAAAAAATTGAAGAATTGTAGAATATTCGGGCATCTAAAAGGTTCAATGGGAAGAACTATCTCAAATGGTTTCAAATTGTCCGCACATACCTAAAGGGCAAACAGAGACTTAATCACTTACTTGGAACCAGACCAGAAAAAAAAGGATCCAGCCTCTACCGCATGGGATGAGGAGGATTCCATGATTATGTCCTGGCTATGGGATTCCATGGACCCAACGATTAGTGACACTTGCATGTTCTTGAATACTGCAAAGGAAATCTGGGACTATATCAACCGAACAGACTCGAAGGTCCGTGATGCTGCCCTTGTGTATGAAATCAAGGAAAAAACCGGAGCCACCAAACAAGGAGAAAAATCTGTCACAGAGTATGCAACTCCGTCGCAAAATCTTTGGCAGCAACTGGGTCACTATCGAGTAATTGAGATGAAATGCCGTGATGATGCTGCCTTTTTGAAGAAGTTCATTGAGAAGGATCAGATATACGATTTTTTGGCAGGATTGAATTCTGAATTTGATCATGTTATGATCCAAATCCTCGGCAAGGAGGATACACCTTTTCTAGAAGAGACAATCTCATTAATCCGAGCAAAGAAAGTCGAAGGAGTGTCATGCTAAAACCACATACTATGGATGGGTCAGCCTTAGCAGCAAAAACAAATTAGGAGAAGTCGAAGAATGATCTGCCTAAACACTCGGGTAGAGATAACCAAGGGAATGAGAACAAAGACAATCTTTGGTGTACTTATTGCAAGAAATCAAGGCATACAAGGGAAAAGTGTCGGAAGCTGAATGATAAACCTCCAAGCCGAGAATGTCAACTGTGGGGGCAAAAAAGGCCTCAAGCGCATATGACAGAGCAACCCAATATTGAGGAAAATTCAACAATAGAGGGGTTCAACAGTGAAGAAATTGAAAAGTTGAGAAGCTTGTTGGGATCTCTTGAAAAGCCTTCTGGAGCATGTTCGATAGCTCTTTCAGGTAAAACTGTTTGCATGAATGTTTTAGACAAATTCTATACCAACTCTTGGATCATAGACTCCGGAGCTATTGACCATATGACCCCCACATCTCAACTCTTCCACGCCTATACCTCATGTCCAAGTAATAGAAACATTGTCATGGCCAATGGCTCTTTAGCTACCGTTGCAGGGATTGGAGATATACATATCACACCCAACTTTATCCTTAAAAACGTTCTCCATATACCCAAACTGTCAACAAGCATTGTGTCCATTCAAAAATTGACTCATGATCTCCAAGTATATTTTTTCCCATATTGTATTTTTCAGGATCAGGACTCGGGGCGGAGGATTTGACTTGCTAAGGAAAAGAACGTCTTTACCACCTTGAACCATCCCAGAAAATTAGGAGCAATTTGTCTTCATCTTTCCTTAGTTCCTCGAACAAAGATGTCATTTGGCTGTATCACTTACGTCTTGGTCATCCCTCTTTTAGGGTTTTAAATATAATGTTTCCTCATTTATTCCAAGGATTAGATATTTTTGAGTTTCATTGTGATACTTGTGAATTCACAAAACATACCTGCTTATCTTTTTTTATTAGCATTAAAAGAAGCTCTCATCTTTTCATCTGATTCATAGTGACATATGAGGTCCTTCCACTATATCTAATGTTTTTGGGGCTCGTTGGTTTGTATCCTTAATTGATGATTGCACTCGGGTTACATGACTCTTTCTTCTTAAACAAAAATATGATTTTAGCACTGTTATACCTATTTTCAATTCAATGGTTCAAAATCAATTTGGGGTCAAAATAAAAAGCTTTAGGACAGACAATGCTCTTCAATTAAATTCTATCATCTTACTTTATATCACAGGGGATTATCCATGACTCATCATGTGTGGACACACCCCAACAAAATTGGGGTAGCTGAAAGAAAGAATGGACATTTACTTAACACCACCTGAGCCTTACTATTTCAACGAAATGTTCCTAAGTCCTATTGGGGAGAAGCCGTTCTTACTGCCACATATATGATCAATAGACTTCCCTCTTATGCGTTAGAAAACAAAAGCCCCATAGAGGTCCTTAATAGCTTCTACCCTCACTTCAGAACCTCAAATGGCCTCACACCCAGGGTATTTGGGTGTACTGCCTTTGTTCATGTCCACAAACAACATAAAGGGAAGCTAGACCCCAGAGCCATCAAATGTGTTTTCCTCGGTCACTCCTCAACTCAAAAGGGATACATGTGTCACTCACGATTTCGTAAGATTTCCTCGGTTGTATTCAACAAGAAAGACCGTTCCTGAACTGACACAAGTCCAAGAATCCAATCCACTCTATCCATTATCTTGCTATGTATCTCTTAAGCGCTTATCACCAACCCACAAAAGATTCATTGTGAGTTTGAACACCATTGCCATCCCTAACAATGTGTCTGAGGCATTGTCAAAAAGGGAATGGAGGGATGCTATGAAAGAGAAAATGATTGCATTAGAAAAGAATAAAACATGGGAGATCGTTGATAAACTGAAGGAAAAAAAAATTGTTGATTGCAAGTGGATTTTTACATTGAAGTACAAGGCTGATGGATCCCTTGAAAGATATAAAGCAAGGTTAGTAGCCAAATGATACACTCAGACTTATGGGGTGGTTTATCAGGAAACCTTTGCTCCAGTTGCAAAAATGAACACTGTGAGAATCTTGTTATCATTGACTGCTCACTTCAATTGACAATTGCTACAGTATGATGTTAAGAATGCATTCCTCCATGGTGACCTAAATGAAGAAATCTACATGAACATCCCTCCGGGTTTTGAAGGGGACACAGACACAAGGTGTGCAAGCTGAAAAAGGTCATTTATGGGTTAAAACAATCTTCTAGAGCATGGTTTGACAGATTTGCAAAAGTCATGAAGGAATCTGGGTATAAACAAAGCCAAAGTGACCACACTCTTTTCATTAAACATTCAGCTGTAGGGGGAGTGACTGCTCTTTTAGTCTATGTGGACGACATCATAGTGACTGAAGATGATGAGAAAGGGAAACATGAATTAAAGCTGATGCTAGTAAAAGAATTTGAAACAAAGGAACTGGGAAAATTGAAGTACTTCCTTGTTCTTGAGGTGACATATTTCACACAGGGGATCTTCATATCTCAGCAGAAGTACGTGATTGATTTATTGGCAGAAACAGGGAAGAGTGGGTGTAATCCTATCTCTACTCCAGTAGATCCAAATTATAAGTTGGGAAAAGCTAAAGAAGAACCAGCTGTGGATAAAAGAATGTACCAGAGGTTGGTTGGCAAACTCATATACCTTGCTCACATTCGACCAGACATAGCATATTCTGTAAGTATGATCAGTCAATTCATGCATGATCCAAAAGAACCTCATCTTCAGGCGTCCTACAGGATATTACATTACTTGAAAGACAATCCGGGGAAAGAAATCTTATTCAAAAGGAATGACGCTCTTACTCTGAAAGTCTACACCGACGCTGACTATGCTGGCTCCCTAGTGGATAGAAGATCAACTACAAGATATTGTACTTTTCTTGGAGGTAACCTAGTGACATGGAGGAGCAAGAAGCAAAATGTAGTCGCAAGGTCATCTGCGGAATCATAGTTCAGGGCTATTGCTCAAGGATTATGTGAATTACTTTGGCTGAGAATCATTTTGGATGATTTGAGAGTCCAATGGGAGGGTCCTATGAAGCTCTACTGCGGCAACAAGTCAGCTATTAATGTAGCTCATAATCCTATACAACATGATAGGACAAAACATATTGAAATTGATAGATATTTCATCAAAGAAAAATTGGAGGAAGGGTTAGTGTGTGTCCTATGTTCCATCAGAGAGACAATTAGCCGATGTTCTAACAAAGGGGCTGAACAGTTCGAGTTTCCATGATCTTGTATCCAAGCTGGGAATGAAAGACATCTATTCCTCAGCTTAAGGGGGAGTGTCGAGGTGTGTCTGAGATGAAAATAAGGTTGGGAGAATTAATTTGTAATCCCTTAAATTAAGGGAATTAGAATTAATTTATAATCCCTCAAATTGAGTGAATTAGTTAAATAGTTTCCAGATTTAGGAATGAGTCAGTTTCCTATTTTTTCTTATTGTAATCTCCTATATCATACAATGTATTATCAATTCAAAATTAGAAGGAAATACAAAATTATTTTCTCTCCTTTCTGATTTACCACAATAGTATTTTTAAGAAACAAAATAAGAATCCCTCCAAACAGGGAAGAACATAAAATTAGGAAATATAAATAAAGGAAACACTATTTGTGGAATATATTTAGGTAGAGGGAAATAAATTCCTTCTTAATGCGCATTTGCACCTTTCTGAACTCTCTCTCAAGCTAGGTCATATATATTTTGCAAGCCAAGCTTAGACTTCAATTCATCATGATTGACCCTTAGTAGTGCTTTTGTGAGAATATTAACATTTGAAGTCGTGTGGGAACATAGTTAAGATGAAGTGTTAGTCAATCTCGTGTTTTTTTCAGTCATGATCTCTATTTTAAAAAGCGTCTTTAGGGCTCCGGGGCGAGGCATATAGCCTTTCTCCCCAAGCCCTCGAGGGGGCGTCAATCGCATGGGGCTTACTCCCAGGAAGAACTGGAGTGCAATATGCGCCTCACAAGTGTACGCCCCGCCTTTGATTTGAGCACTCCCGCATGTAGTCACCCCCTGCATGCTCATCGTCTTCGTCCTACACGCAGGCTTGGATCAGGCCCGTCTGCGTCAAGCTTCTCTCGCACTTGCATTGTTTTCGTCTTCTCACGCAGACTCTCACATTGTGTTCTCCTACTGTTGTCGTCTTTGTTTGTGTCTGCGTTGTGTTCTCTCGCGCTCGCATTGTCTTTGTCTGCGCAACCAAACTCTTGCATCTTGTTCTCCTGCACTTGTCATATGCGTCGTCTTCTCACGCAGGCTCTCATATCGTGTTATCCTGCACTCATCGTCTTCGTCCGCATCATCTTCTCCCGTGAGGTAGTAGATACAATGAATTGTTTTGTGATTTTTTATGCTTTTATGAGACTTTAATTTATGAATTTTTAATTTCTCATTTCACTGTAGCTATAATGAGGTTTCTGTAGCTACAATAATTTCACTGTAGTTACTGCAGTGAATCGGAAATTTTTTTTTCTTTCACGTTAAAGATTTGAATAAATAGTTTGTTTGTTTTCCTTAATATTTATAATCCATACTTTTTTTATACTGTGGGGCTTATGCCCGACACCTTGGGGCTTGCGCCTCACCCCATAATAGTACATCGCTCTGCCCAACGCCCGCGCCTTTAAAACAGTTGTCTTGATACACAGGACTTTTGGCTATACTAATAGCTGCTTGGCTATCACCGATCATCTTAATCGTGCCTTTAGTTTCAACCTTAAGTTTCCTCAATAGTTTTTGAATCCAGATTCCCTCACATTTTTTTAGTGCACGAGCATGATATTCAGATTCTGCACTACTCTGAGAAACTATAACTTACTTTTGCTTGTTCACGTGATAAGTTTGCCTAGACGTATGAACAATATCCAGTAGTTAATTTTCTATCAGTCTTATTTCCTGCCCATTTAGCATCCGTGGAAACCTCAATCTCACTGTTT
This sequence comes from Phalaenopsis hybrid cultivar, assembly GCA_002079205.1. Classification (NCBI taxonomy): domain Eukaryota; kingdom Viridiplantae; phylum Streptophyta; class Magnoliopsida; order Asparagales; family Orchidaceae; genus Phalaenopsis; species Phalaenopsis hybrid cultivar. The sequence continues at coordinate 6,966 of JXCR01121221.1, forward strand.
TCAATTCCCTTGGAGAGCAAACTATATCCAGGGGTCATTTTCAAGTATCTCAGAATTTTGTTTACTATTTTCTGATGATCTTGATTTGGATTATTCATTTGTTTGAGCATGCAATATTAGGTTTTGTGTGTGATAGGTAAAGTAGTTTGTCCACAATTCTTTTATATATTTCTTTGTCAATTAAACTATTTTCTTCACTTATGTTTACTCTTTGTTGGAATCCATCGGTATGTCAACCTTTTTACACCCAAACATATCAGTTTCACTCGACATATGTAAGATGTACTAACTTGGAATATCACAAATCCCCCGTTAGAGTGAGAAACCTTGATACTCATAAAATAGTCTCAAATTTTATTGCAAAGAGTTCTTTTAAGTCTGATAATTTCCTCTGAATGATTATCTGTCAAGATAATATCTTCTACATATTTATGGGAATAGCAATTTTGCCTTACGATTGGATTTAACAAATAATGTATGATCAACTTGACACTGATGGTATCTATCTGTAGTCCTTATCAGCAAACTTGTGAAACCAAATACAAGGTGATTGTTTCAAGTCGTATAAGGACATCTACAATCTACAAACCAACCTGTTGTTCAACTTATTTTCCAAGCCAGAGGTATAGTCATGTTGATTTCTTTATTATGGTCACCATTCTAGAAGTCAATTTTGACATTAAGTTGGTATAATGACTAATCTTGATATACTGTATGAGAGAGCAGAAGTAGAACTGTATTATGTTTGAGAATATGTGCAAAGGTTTCCTAGTAGCCTTGGTCTAACTTGGAATCTCTCTAAGCCTCCATCTCTTTTGTATTTGATTATGATTATCCATTTGTAGCATGCAGGGATCTTTCCATGAGGTAACTTTGTATGTGTTAAAGTGTTATTCTTCTCTTGAGCCCAAGTTTCTTACTCAAACGCCTTCTTGCATGTTGAAACTCTTAGAGTCTCTTTGATAGAGTTGAGAACCTGTATATTATCAAGATTTATCACGAAGTCCCTATCAGATGGTATCAACTTAACATAATCTACTTTTTTTTCAATTGGATGACCCTTAGATACTTTTTTTGTGTGCAATTGGTTTGTTAAAGTCATCAATCATTGGTACAGGAGAGTCATTAGTTGAGAAATTTATACCATTATCATTACTAGGAGGATTTAGTTCTGACTCTCAACAGTCCAGAGCATGCATGGTGCCCTCTACGTGCTCAGTGGTCCTTCTGGTGTATACATGAAATTCTTGATCATTGGTGTCATATTGCGGTGGAGTAGAGACAAGTAGGACTATTTCTGTGACGAAGTTTGGTTCTTCAAGTGGAGTTGGTTGAGGGCAAAAATGCAGGTCAATTAAAGGAAAAATGACTAAGTATCTTGGAAAAAATTCCAAATCAGATATTCCTTTGGATTCTCCCTTTGAATTTCAGATTTGTAAAGTAAAATTGTTTTTAAAGAAAGTGACATTCATAGAGTTCTATATTTTTCTATTGGTTGGAGAGTAACATTTGTACCATTTTTGATTAGAGTAACCAAAGATGATGCATCTAAGAGACTCGGGATTAAATTTGGTGCAGGATTGTTGATGGGTGTGAACAAAGGCATAACAACCAAAAATCTTTGATGGTATGTCAGAAGAAAGAATGGATGCGTGTTGGCACTAAAAAGTTTGGGGGTTGCCCGTAAGAAGCTGTCGGTCGCTGGAAGTGAAGTCCCGTCGCCCGCTTCGGAAGGATGTTTTAATTTACGTATAATTTTAGAAAAAATATGAGATCAAACTGACCCCATATTTTCACAGTTTTCAAATCTTGTATCTATCCCGAGGGATAAACACAAGACTTGAGGATGGGGCTCGATCAAATGAACTAAGAAATATATGACATCCGTTTGGTTTGCGAAACCGTTTTATTTGCCTACAATTTCCCCTATTTAATACAAATAATTAAATAGAGTTTATTTTAGGCTGGGTTCTGAAAAGCTTCCTATAAGGGCAAGCCCCTATAGTTAATTACATCTTAAATGACCGACGTCACCCAAGAAAACTCTCGATAAAAATCAAGGAATATCATCTTCAAAGAAGTCAAAAAGATATGACTTTTCAACGAAATCAGACGAAGATGTGTGAAAGGGGAAATGCTCGAACCTGAAACAATGTTGAGGAATCCAAATGAAGAGAAACTAGGGAGACCACAGATCCTGAGGAGAACCTCGGTGACTTCCCAGTCTATTCTATGATTGGCTTCAATTTCGAGAAGAAATTATTAAAGTGTTTCATCCTACCAATTTTATTTAATTAGGGCTTATATTTGCGTGACATGACCACACAAATCGCCTGGAAGATATGAGAGTTTACGTTGTACTGGACGACAACCTCGGAACCTAGAACGAGTTAGGACTTAAATCGTACAACAGAGCTATACGAATGCCTAAAGAAAGGGTGGAGGATTTGTGTTGCGCTAGACAAACAACCTCGAAATCCTATGGATTGTTGTTTAATTTCTAGGAAAAGGAATGATTTTGCTGGGGAAGACATGTTCTGCTGCCCACCGCGCTAGTTCCAAGCTCCTTGATGTGACGAGTTTAAGTTTTCTAGAGTGTCCAGTTATAGTATCAAATCAAACAGCCATATGGTTGTAGTCCTCTAAACATCCTATATAAAAAAGAAACATGCTTAAAGCTATATAATGTAAAGTGTGCAATGCAGGAACAAACAATAGAATGCGTTTGAAACAATAACAGGTAGAAATTGGAACAATATAACATGCTATACAAGAAGAACAGTAGCAGGTGGAAAACATGAGTAATATGACATGCTATACAGTTCTGTAGCAGGTAGAAGCAAAAATGACATAATCATGCTGTATAGGAAGAGCAGTAGCAGGTGGAAGACAAGAAAATAAAGTACTGAAAAATGTAAAGCAAACCTGTACGCCTGTGAGATCCGATGTTCCTTAAGTATAGCAAGCCTAAATGCATCTCAAAAGCAAAGTCTGGAAGAAACGTCGTCCAAGAAATCCGAGAAGAGCAGAAAACTCGAGAAAATCAACAAGAAGAGACTCAAGTAAAAGAAAATCCTCAAAAATCCTGGAGAAATCCCGAAAGAAAGGAAAAGTAACACGAGTGCCCTGTCCCAAAGCTTTGATAAAACGAAACAAAGAAATGTTCGGATGAGGGGGATCGCAAGCACTTGTATGGGACTAGGCTCAGCTGTATATTTATTCTCGAGGGTCCACGAAGGCTATTCGATCACCCGAATGTATAGAACCCGCCACTCGTCTAGAAGGGTGTCTTGAACTTCACTAAGAGGGCTATTTCCCAGCCTAAACAGGTATTCGTCGGGTGGACAACTAACTTTAAAGTATGTTTTATGTTTTTTTTTAACATGCATACAAATTTTAAACATGCACAGATGAGTTATCAATTTTTGTTTCGTAGAAAAGTGTGTTGTTTTGCTTGAAAAAGATTTATCAAATCGGGCGTGAGACTGCCAATCATAGTTTCTGCTCTATCTTCGGTGTGCCTTTATCACCAACACTGTACGCCCCAAAACAACTACTTGCGACATTGCTTGATGGTTTCATGTATAGCAAAAGGCTATACGTGGACACTTATGCATCGACATAAGCATCGAAAACCGAACCAAGAAGCAAAGAAAAGAACAAAAATGGGGTGAGAGAGAGGAGAAGACAATCCACCTAACACGATTCTGGAAAGGAGGTGGATTGTTTCTCAATATCAAAGAAAATCAGAATACATGTCAAAGCAGTTAAACCTCTCACAACGTGGTGTAGGGTTGTGAAGTGATGCAGCATCTGATATAATGTAGGAGGCGGAGTGGATGAAGTGGTGAAGTGTAGTGGTGAAGCGATGAAGTTAAAATAATAATGAGAAGTCGAGATATATGTGAGAAAGCCAAAGTAAAAAAAAAAAGAACGAAGAAGCAACTTGCCCAGGTAAGTAAAAGTAAAAAAAAGGGAAAAAACCCGATCGAGAAAAATCGGGCAGCATAACGACATAAAAAATAGATTTTTCACACCTGCAATTTACACAACCATGAAAGTACACAAGCATATGAATGACAACATCCAGTGTTTCCATCAATCCCAAGCATATATGTAGCATAGATAAAAAGAAGAGCGAAGAAATTTTGTAAGATGGGAAAATGAGCAATGTGAGCCAACTTCTACAAGTGTACAAGCGCAAATTTCGTACTTAAGCATGTATAAACATGGTGTAACTTCACAAGTGCAAAAATGTTCGTTTTGGCAAGTATAGATTTATAGACACCTCTTTTGTCCATGAGAAAATGGGGAGAGCGTGCAAAAATAAAGCTTAGATGTTATGCATATGAATGACCATTTAAATGCGCAAGAAATAAACACATATAACTTTTTCCATGAATGTTTCAAGTAGAGCCATTCCCAAATCCGAAAATTCCATATGATGATGGCTTCCAAACAAAGCCACACATAAAGCGTTAGCTTGCACATAAGAAGGGCTCCAAAAATCTAAGTATGAGACATATAACTTGCACATGAGAAAAGCTTCAAAAACCCATGTGTAAAACCAACCCTTGGCCTACCAAAATACTTTAAAAGCTAAAAGAAAGTCTCATATTTTCACATGTAAGGGAAGACTCCCGATGCCATGAATAAATCCCAATACTTTAGCACATGAAAGGTATTCCAAATGTCATGAAGATACTTCACATCTTGACGTAAAAAGAGGACTTCATAAGCTATACAAATTTTTTTTTTTTTAAGAAAAAAAAAAATCTCGAAAGCTGCATATTTCGCAAAGCTAACCATATCCATCACATGTGAGCTTGAGAAAGAGATTAGAGAGCCATATAAATCCAAATGTTGATGTATACGCAACATTTCAAAAATTGAGCACATGTTTTGAAGCTTAAATGTAGAAAGAGAGGTTCAAATTCTAACTTATATATCATGTGAAAGAGAGTTATATGCCAAATCTTAGCATGCGAGGAGTGCTTTAAAATTGAATGAATATTCCAAAGTTTGCCCTCAAATAGGCAAATCAAGTATGTCACTAGATCTTTGCCATAAACATGAAGAAATCAAACCAATCTAGGCCTCCTTTTTTTTCTTTTCTTTTCTAACTTAAAATAAAGCAAACAGTACATGTGGAGTGGTAACACCAACAAAACACAATTCATATGATTCAATCAAACACTTCTATGACTTTAGCATGATGAAAATCCGACCATCTTAAATAATCCAAATAAAAGGATGTATCTCATGACATCCTCAAGAAATAAAACTTATCTTTTCTCTCACTTTTTTTTTATAAGCCACCAATTTTTTTCATATAAAATCAAACTAAAGAAGCACCATGAAAATTAAAAATGAGGAGAAAAGAGAGGGGAAGANACAAACAATACATGTGGAGTGATAACACCAACAAAACACAATTCATATGATTCAATCAAATGCTTCTATGACTTTAGCATGATGAAAATCCGGCCATCTTAAATATTCCAAATAAAAGGATGTACTCATAGAATCCTCAAGAAACATAACTTATCTTTTCTCTTCCTCTTTTTTTATAAGCCACTGATTTTTTTTATATAAAATCAAACTAAAGAAGCACCATGAGAATTAAAAATGAGGAGAAAAGAGAGGGGAAGAAGTTACCCCTTGAGGCAGAACCAAAGAAAATGCAAAAATAAGCCCTACAAAATTTCAGCAGCACCTCTCCCTTCCTCTGAAAATTTCGGCCAGCCTCCTCCTTCAAGCTTTACCCAAGAGAAGGCAAGACCTTCACAATGCCTCAAATACGCACACACAGAATGAAGAAACGAGAAGCAAAAATGGCAGCACCTCCCACACNATGCGAATTGTGCAGAAGGCCACCCTAAGGCTTAAAAGGTCCTATAAGAATTCCTTTTGGGTTTCCTCATGTCAGTTTCACCCTTCTAAGTGCTAGAAGTTGACACCACACACGCGAAACTATAAAAGATGACAGAAGTAGGTCGAACTTCTAAAATGAGGCGGGTCCCATTTCTAAGGTTCTAAGTTAGTCGAAGGGAGATCTCTAAGGCTAAATCCTAAATCCTAAGAGAAAGCCTAGACCTCATTAAAAATGAGGTCAACACCACCATACATGACAACTATATTTGCTTTTTCTCAACATTTTCACAACTACCCCTTGTTACCACCAGACCCGCCAACCATTCCGATCCACCTAACCTCCATCACTCTTGGGATACACTTTAGTGTGGTTTGCTTGCGTCATGTTATTGTATTTTTACTTTCAAGTGTGTTAATTGTAATCATTTATTTATTTATTTATAATATTATTTGTTTTTCTGTTGTGGTTTGTGTTAACACTAGTATTATTTTGTATTAGAGCTAGCCTAATCTTAGTCCCATCCCAGGGTTTCTAGCATCTATCATACCCATATTCTATCTCCACCAAAAAATTTCTCGCTTTGCATCAACATTACACATCTTCCACTTAACGACACCCAAAACCTGGCTCTGTCGCCAATGAGATAATCGTCAAAAGTTTGATCGAGGGGAAATGAAATGATATTGTTTATGAAAAATTCACAAAGTGGTGTTTAGAGGATTTCTAAGAAATATATGCAGTGAGAAATCCGCCAACTATAACAGAGTCTTGCCACCTTCAAGAGGAGGCAATTTGGATGAGTCACTCGTAGCACAATGGTGACTTGTTAGATCGAAGGAATGAAGTAAATCTCTTCCACCATGCAGGTTCCTTGGATAAAAGAACCTCTACCTTGAAGATGTGACCTGAAATATCTAATTTTGAAGTAAAGGTGGATTTACTATATTTTGACAACTATATGGATCCGAAAGAGTTTATCGAGTGGCTTTGGATCTTGGACTTTGTCTGTGTATTAGGGTGTCCCACCGGACGGAATGGTGAAGCTAGTCGCCTTTCACCAACAAGTTAAAGAAGAGTATTATTTTTGTGGCAAAATTTAAAGGTACATACGCCAACGTGAGGGACATGATCAGATTACTACCTTGTCTACGATGAAACGGTAGATGCATTGTCAATTCCTACCCGCTCATTACATACTGGATGTTCAGACTCAAGCTTCAAAAGTGAAGAGACCACATCATCTGACGACCATCACATCTTACAGACTTGGTTAAACTTCAGGATCCTACAACCCGAGTACACATAAGATTACATCCAGGTCGACCTCGTCTGAAGTGACACTAGTTTAAAGGAGAAAACAAAGGGCACCAACCAACATGCCAAAATTGATTATGCCGGGAAATATTTCAAGTGTCACAGATTTGGGCAAACCGAATCAAATTGCACAATAAAGAATGTTGTCTTTCATAGATCAGAGAGCAGTTGAAAAAATAAACAGTGACCTTGGAGAAGATGAAGATGTCATAGATGATTCTCAACTTCCAGCCGGAGGAAGAGATGCCATCAATTTCAGTTGAACCACCTAGGAGAGAGACTCCAACTGAGTTGATAGTAACTATTCTAGAAGACAATGAGTCTGCGGTAATGAGCGTTCAAGCAGAATATGAGATTGTGATGTCTCAAGCTACCATTTTGTAGACTTTGAGAAGAGCATCAACCTGACTAGTATTGGATGTCCAAAAGAGTCATGAGTTTTGAGAGTTTATAATTAACACAAAGCAATCTCAGATAAGAGAAATTCAGACTTTTCAGATATATAGGCTCTGAGGGAGGTCCAATAGGTTCGAGATGAGATTCTTTTGTACTACTTTTGACAACCATAGGGAGTCATTGAGGTATCAAATTCAGTTAAGCAGTATACCCATCGACAGCTGATCAGGCTGGATGGATGAACCAAAGTGTTAGAAATCACCTTAGGAGCTTTGTAGGAAGGAACTTTCTATAGTGGGATCTAGGTCCTTTCAGTGAAGAAGATGTGATCTCTACTGAATGATTATACTTCGGTATGGTCTAGTCTGTTATAGATTTTATCCTAGAGTTGATTTCTCATTACATGCTTGTTTATCAAATACACTTGGACGAGTACAACGAGTGGAAGAAGCCAATTATAGATTTGATCACTTGAGGCTTGGTTTGTGAGGGTACACATCCATGTATAGTTCCAGTTATGATTGTGTCAAAACAAGATGAATGCCTATCAAGTAGTGTTTTAGAATTTCAATGCCAACAGAACTGAGATTACAACGTTTAGCCACCTTTAACATGGTCGAATTGAGGTAATAAGATGAGGAGATAGAAGCTTCGCGGATTAGGTTGAAGCTCCCCACAACCTGGTTAAATTGATGAGGGAGCTTACCACAAAAAAAAAAAAAAAAAAAAAAAAAAAAAAAAAAAAAAANAAAAAAAAAAAAAAAAAAAAAAAAAAAAACCTTACCGCAATACTATAGCTGCTACAGTACTATGGGAATAGCTATCGCGGGAAACAGGCCGAAATAATCCCAATTTTTTCTTATGCTTTCTTTAATATTATGTTTCATTTCTTTTTAATAATTTTCATATGTGTTGTATTATGGTGTGGAAGTCAGTTTTTTTATTTTTTTATATCGCGACAGCTTTTGGCATCTCTTCTTTTCTTCGAGGGCTGTATCCTAGGGTTACAGATCATGCTCCAGTTGTATCTTGGTCCCTAGGTTGTGTGTATCTTCCCTTCCCTATCCCCTTTAGCATTCTCCCCACATCGCTCCAAGTCGCCCTTCATTGTTGTAGCCGCCTAGGACAACATTCCGGTTGTTGCTTTCTCGACATTGCCTTCTCCTCCTCACCCACCACCCACCCACCAACATTGCTGCTGCCGCTGTCCAACCATTCAATACCTCTGCCATCACTCAGAAACCTCTTCACCTTGTTGTTTTCTTGCAGCCTCCGCCTTCGGCCTCCCAGCCACCTTCCCTCCCTCCTGACGTTGCAGCTGCCCAAACTGCCCCTTGTTCCTGTTGTTCCAGCCCTCCCACTGTGTCATTGTTGTTCAAGACAGTCAGGGAAAATTTCTTTTCTGTTGTTCCGCCGCTACCCACCCCAACTTCTCGCTGCCACCATCCAGGACAATAACCATACTTGCTATCCCTGTATTTTCGCAGCTCCCCCTCTTTGGCATCAGCATTTCTTTATTGCCACCACACCCGCGAGCTATTCCAATCAATCTAGCATACCTCCACCACTCTTGGGATACACTTTAGGGGGGTTTGTTTATGTCGTACTATTGTATTTTTCCTTTCAAGTGTGTTGTTTGTAACCTTTTAATTGTATTTTTCCTTTCAAGTGTGTTGTTTGTAACCTTTTATTGACCTTTTAGTAATATTATTTGTTTTATGTTGTGGTTTGGGTTAACTCTGGTATCGGTGGCACTTTCATGAGTTTCATTTTGATGTAGAAAAGGTTATGCTATTGTGTTTTTTTTTTATTGTTGCGTTAAATGGAATCATTCATTGTGCAAACTCTGCCATTTGTTATTATTTTACTTTATTTTTAATGTTATGGAATGCACAAAACAGCGTCCTGACAAGGATTTAATGATATTTATGGATTTAAAAGGGGATCCCCAACTAATTGGGATAAGGTTTGGAATGATGTTGATGCGATTTATGATATTTAATCATTTTTCATCGTTAACATCTCGAGTAGCTCATCAAAGCTTTTGTTTTGCAGACCACAGGTGACAATAGCTACTGCAATAGTATTTTGTCATCGATTTTTCCTTCGCCAATCACATGCAAAGAGTGACAGGATGGTGAGCCATTAATGCGTTTTCATCTTTCGCTTTCTTATTGCTTTTTCTCTACTAATCCCATGCAAAGAATGAATTTTCTTCATCGCTTTCTCATGCAAAGAATGAGAATTCAACCCTTTCATTACCTGCTGCTTGTTGCCGTTGTTGCTTCGTACTTATCATCGCCTCATCTTTTTTTTTTTTTTTTTT
>JXCR01121221.1:16896-44912 GCA_002079205.1 Phalaenopsis hybrid cultivar
TTTTTTTTTTTTTTTTTTGGTGCTAGTACATTCTAAGAATGTCAACAGGGTAAGCTTCTGTTTGTTTGCTTCTTCATCTTTTTTTTGTATTAATTAATTTCACACTAACAAAAAATTCAGGGATCTCCAGCTGGCTAATCCTTAGGAAAAAAGGAGAATTTTGTACCTATAAAATTTAGTATGTGGCAGATTTATAACTGATTTTAATCAATCAAAAAATTTATGGTGAGAAATGCATTCCGGTGAAAGAAGTTCCGCCCTACAAGAACTTTGACAGAAATTTATCCCGGATCTTCAGCTTAATATCAGCAGAAACTTTTTCAGATGATTATGCTATGACAATATTAGCCAAAAACAATAGTATCCACACCGAATTTTGGCTGATTTTTTCACAGATTACCAACTGTTAACTTAATTGGTTCATTAATACTGACTGATACTCTCCAGTTTTCCGTCGAAAACCTATGCCGAAATAAAAATATAAATAAAGACCCTAACCATACTGGTCTTATGCACCTACAATTGTAATATAAAACACAGGACAGATATATCCATAACAATTTAGAAAAATGTAACCACACAGACATGGACAATGAATAAAATCATAATAAATATAACAATCAATCTCAATAAATCATCCAATACTACATATGGAAGAAATGTAAATACAAATAAGTGTCCAAGTGAATCAACAATAATCAATAATATATAAAAGGAAAGAACTATTTATCCACCTCGTGCCATGTCGTGCCTTGCATCGCACCTCTAGTTCTGCTGCCATTCTGGCCCCCACCCTCGACTCCATCTCAAATAGCTGAGCAAAATAGTGGGCCTCTATGTCTTGGTTGAAAGCAACGACACATGTATTGACTTGATCATCAAGCGATGTGGAGCTCTCACCGGAGGTGTGTCGTGTCTCGTATGCTAATCCCGGCTAGCCGAGGCCGAGATCTTTCTTTTCTTTCTCCCCCCAACCGCTTCCCTCCAAATGTCAATGTATGACTGGTCAAGTTGGCCACCGGAGCTGTCAACTCCTATTGGGCTCTAACTCTGGACATTCTTCGACGGCATATACTCGTCCTGTAAAAGGTAGTGAAGGATAATTAACATCAAAATAAAATTGTAATTCAATTACAAAAATATAAAAAAAGACTACTCACTTAGAAAGACTCTAAAATCGGGGTCAACCCATCGCTGGTTCACATGATGTTGATGTATATAGATGCGCACGTTTGCGGCGGTTGGCTCTCGTTCAATCATCTATTTCTATTAAAATAAAAAAAAGTTAGTAAATAATAATTACAAAATTAAATTTAATGCACTTAGTAAAACTTAAAGTTATTGTAATCCAATATTATTGTTTGCCTCAAACTCCTTAATGAAAAAGAAAACTAAATGCAATTAGTATGCTCTAAATTACTTATCGATCTTCTTTGCACTCCATGTACGTGCATTGTGAGGTGCCTAACACACTTGGCTCAACAGGAGTGGATGTGAAATTGCTTGGAATGAGGGCGGTGCAGGGATGTAGCACGCTTATGCTGATGTTGGTGGGGTAATGGACTGGACGAGACTAGCGTGGAGGTCATAGTGAAATGCAACGATTGATATTGACTACTTAGATCACATAACATCCAACTCTTTCATTTCACATAAAAACTATTACCATTAGTTTTTACATACATATCACTACGAGCCGGCTTGTGCTCGACTGAATAAGTGCATGTGAGCTTAGCTGAATGAGCTAAGAAGTCAAGCTTAAGCGAGCCCCAACTCGACTCGTTAGCTCATGATTTGGCCTGATTGTTTGCCATTTTATTATGAACATCAGCTTGGATTAATATTTTTTTCCCTCTCATAATAAACATTCTGGTTTCTTCGCTGATTTGGACAGATTTTTCTGTAGTAATAAAGTTATGCCAAAAATTCAGTTGCAAGCATGCCTCCTTCCTTTCGGATTTTGTAGTCATGTTTTTAAGCTTCATATAGCTGCAATGTTTATGCTTCGGGCATGCTCGTCCATATGACTTCAATTTACCAGCATAGTCTCTGGGTACTCACTTTTAATCCTTTATGATATATTGACCAGAATGGCTTGGAGTGGATTTTATCTGACGTCTCTGCTTTTTTTAATTGAATTTATGTGCAGCGTTCCGATAAAAATGTTAATTTTCAAAATTTACAGTCTGGAATATTTTGGGATAGGCTTGAATTATGATAATCTGACCAAATCTAAAAGAATGTCGCTATTGTTGTTTAAATTTTAAGTGTCAGTCTTTAGAAGGGACAATGAAACTTATACGAGGCATACTCTCAGATTGATGTAATTTACTTCGACGTTTTTTAATATTTCTAAGCAAATGCTAATCTGTCAAATACGAGTTGTAGCACGGTGTAATTTGATAGAAACCCCAGATTCAATGCATCTGCTCAATTTTAAGAATTTCCAATTGCATGAAAGTTCCTGTTATTGTGTTAGATTGGCATTATTTGGCTTTTTGGGAAATTTACATGAATACCGCACAATTCTCATGAATTTACACATGTAACACCAAAAGTTTGATATTTACATTTATTACACTTTGGTGTTATAACCTATGCATTTATAGGTGTATTTCACTTTTAAAAAGGTAGTTATAGTGATATTTTTTTATCTATTGGCAAAGAAATGAGTGGTATGTATTTAAATATGAAAGCTTAGGTGTTAGTATGTGAATATATAAGAATTATGTGCTATACATGCAAATGCCTCTTTAGTTTTTTATTGTAGTCATGGAAATTTTATGGGAAAAACCCTAATGGAAGTTAAAAATTTGAAACGTTATTTGATATAAAATTTGTTATTACATTAACATGTCAGACAAACGCGGCCTTTCACATTATATTTCAACTTTGGTGTTAAAGTTGCATGGAAAAATCTTGCAGTACTGGTCTATTTTTTCTTGGAAGATTTATATACATATGATATTATTTATTATTTTGTCAGGTTGTTAAAATAATGGTATTTTTATGTGATTTGAAAGAATTGAGTGCTGTATATGTAAAAAGCAAAGTTTAGGTGTTATATATGTAAATACATAAGAATTGGGTGGTATGTATGTAAATGCCCCTTGTTTTTTTACTACAAAAAGCACATGTATTGGATATTATTCATTATATTACAAACAACCTGACAAAATGCCATGATAAAAAGCTTGTTTTGCTGCAGGCTCCCAAACCTTATAGAACAAACTTTGCCACGCTTGAAATACTATTGCAAATGAAATCTAAGCCTTTTTGTAATCAACTCACATGAAGTACTATTCATCTATTAAGAAAGTTGATAGTTGGAGATTTTGATGACTGTTTAACCCGGTTGGGTGTTTGCGTTTACATAAATACCACTGAATTCCTATTTATTTACATCTAACAGATAACTTTATGATAGAAATTATAATAGGATTTTATTTTCGGATTATTTTCTATTTATGTATTTCCTTTTATTTCTGGCTTGTTATAGGAGTTTGTGTTTTTAGTTTATTTGATTTGATTTTTATAACCTTGGAGATATAGATGTTTTTTTTTTTAGTTTAGGAAATATGGGTGTTATTTTTTTCCAAAATTTAGGAATCTGATAAGCTATATTCAAGCGAACATTTTGAATCAATAAAGGTATTCGACTCAATTCTCCAAACCAACATGGTATCAGAGCTAGAGATCTTAACCTAGCCATCAGACCTCCACCTGCCTGGCCGAATACCCTTCCTGCAGTTGGAGTTCCTCCCCGCTGGCCCCTCTTTTCCCTGTAGACATCCTTTCCAACTTCTTCTTCCTTTTTTTTTTCTCTAAGGCCGACTCTACCCCCTGTAGTCAGAATTCCCTGCTTCAATCCCTCCAACTAGAATTTCCTACAATCGAAAAATCATCCCTGCAGGTTGTCAGATGTAGGGAACGACTCCTTTCGACCTTGGCGGCCAATCCTCTTCTTTGGCTCCAATGGGTTTCTCCATCTTCGAGCTTCCGTCCGGCACTGTTCTTGATTCCACCGGAGGTCCACCATCTACCTAAATCCCTCAGCAGATCGGAGAACTTGAACACCACATCTTCCTAATTACCACTCTTAAGCTCAACGATTTCAATTTCCTTCTGTAGTCTTAAGTTGTTTTGTTGTTTTTCAAAGGTTGGGGTAAATTCGACCTGTAAGGAGGACTTAGACACCACATGAATTTTCTGGTTACCACTCATAAACTAAACGATTTCAATTTCTTCTAGTGGCCTTAAGCTGTTTTGTTGTTTGTCAAAGGTTGTGGTAAATTTGGCCTCCTCATAGGTACAATTTGAGAACTTCCATCAACTCATCCAGCATATGTTGCGTGGGAAGTGGAGAACTCCATTATTTGTCATGACTAATTAATTCCATGGAGACCTCTCTTGGTCGTTCTTATATGTTTCTTTCGTCTGTAAGTGCCCTTTGATCAGCCGTTTGCGATACCCACTCGGATTTAATGTAATTATGGACAACTCTATAAAGTTTCTAATAAGGCCCATGAGGCTAAACGATGACCCAATACTACAATGACTTGGTTACTTTATGGATGAAATGTGACATCTGCTTTTACTAAACTTAAGACTTTTCCGCAGATCTTTCCCTCTTCCATAAAATTTTGAAAAAGGATTGTGTATTTCAATTTTTGGCTAGCCTGAACAAGGATTTTGATGAAGTTCGAAACCGTATACTTTGCCTTGACCCTCTTCCTTCGATCCAAGAGGCATTCATCGAGATCCGCTTCGAAGAAAGCTAGTATTATCATGCTCAACAACTCAACTACTTTAGTCGAGTCGTTTGCTTTAGTCTCCAAGAGTACTTCACACTCTGCCATGCCATCTTGAGCCAATCATTCCACGTGATTTTTTTACAAACCCTATCATACTTATGATAAGTGTTAGAACCTCCAAGAAAAGCCGACAAATAAGTTTTTGTCCAATTCTACTGCTGTTAGAGGTCTCACTACGACCCGGAATCCACAATAGCTTAGTTAGCCCTTACTCAGACATGTCCTGACTCGCCAGAGTCTTTTAAAAGCTCCAGGTGGAACATTTGATTAAATTGTTTGGTTCTAGTCAGTTCTCTTTTGGCCCGTCAATCTCTCATGTCTGTCAAGCTAACATCTTTTTGGCTCATGCTGGTTTTGTTTTTTCAGGTCCGTGGATTATTGATTCAGATGCCACATACCACATGACTGGACGTTGTCATTTTTTCTCTGTGCATTCTACTTGCTTCAGGCAAGAAACAATTAAATTGTCGACTATTTTAATTCCATTGCGAATAAAGGGTCGATTTTACTAGCAACTGGGTTGACTTTTAAATCCATGTGACATGGTTTTTTGCTTAAGTGTAACCTCTTGTTGGTCAGTAAGTTAACATTAATATTGATTGCGTAGCTCATTTTTTCCCTGATTTTTGCCTTTCGGGATCATCGTTAGGGGAGGATGATTGGAAATGCTAAGCAGGTAGCCGAGCTCAATTTTTTTCAAGAAAATGACATTGATAATGTTAGCCCTTAATCTTGTAGTTGTAGTTTTTCCCTTTCTTCTGCATGTCCAATTATACTCTTACATTGTCATTTCGTTCATCTTAGCTTTTATTATTTAAAATAATTATACCCTTTGATGTTTATCAATAAAAATCCACTTCTTTTAAATGTTAAAATTTTCAATTAACTAAACATCAACGTGTATCATATCCATCTCATCCGTACACTCATTCCTCCCATTTTCAATTAATCATAGTGATTTATGTGGACCCTCTCAAACTTCGAGCAATAGTAATAAATGGTGGTTCCTTACTCTAATTCATGTTTCACTTATTCTCCAAACCAACATGGTATCCGAGCCAGAGATCTTATCCTAGTCGCCGAACCTCCACCTGACTGGCTGAATCCCCTTCCGACAACTGTAGCTCCTCAATGCAGGCCCCTCCTCTCCCTGCAGGCCTCTGTTCAGGCTTTTTCCTGTAACAAAAATCTTCCTCCTTTTTTTCTCCGAGGCTCTCTCCTCCCTATAGCTGGAATTCCCTGCTAAAGTTCCTCCACCAACCAGAAATTTCTATAATTGAAATATCTTCCCTGCAGGTTGTCAGATGCAGGGAATGAGTCCATTCGTACCTCTGCCACCAATCCTCTCCTTTAGCCACGTTGGAGCCATGGCTGGTTTCTCCACCTTCGAGCTTCCGTTTGCCATTGTTCTCTTTACCACCGGAGGTTCAACATCTACCTCAATCCCTCCGCAGATTGGAGGACCTAAACACCACATAAATTTCTTGATTACCATTCATAAACTCGACAGTTCCAATTTCTTTCAGTGGTCTCAAGCTATTTCATTGTTAGTCAAAGATTGGAGTATATTTGACCACCTCATGGGTACAATTCGAGAACCTCTGAAGACTGATCCAACATATCTTGTGTGGGAAGTGGAGAATTTCATGATTATGCCATGGCTAATTAATTCCATGGAGACCTCTATTTGTCGTTTTTACCTGTTTATTCTGTTTGCAAGTTACCTTCAGACAAGCATTTGACTTTCCTACTTGGATTTAAGGTAATTCTGGATAACTCTATGAAGTTTCTAATAAGGATAGTGAGACTAAACAGGGATCGAAGATGATGACCCAATACTACAATGACTTGATTGCTTTATGGATGAAATGTGACCTCTACTATGGCTACTCTTGGGACTCTTACGCAGACCTTTCCCCTTCGATATGATTTTGGAAAGGATTGTGTGTTTCAATTTTTGGCTGGCCTGGACAAGGTTCTTGATGAAGTCTGCGAACGAATACTTTGTCGTAGCCCTCTTCTTTCGACCCAAGAAGCATTCATCGAGATCCGTTGTGAAGAAAGCAAAAGACTTGTCATGCTCAGCAACTCAACTACTTCAGTCGAGTCGTTAGCTTTGGTCTACTTGAGTACTCCATACTCTGCCATGTCGTCTTGAGCCAATCACTGCACATGTGATTTTTTCCATAAACCCTATCATTCCTATGACAAATTTTGGAAGCTCGATGAAAAATTGATAAATAAGTCTTTGGCCAAATTTTTCGCTGCTAAAGGTCTTGCTATGACCTCGGAATCTACAACAGCTCAACCGGCCTTTACTTAGACCATTCCCGACTCATCTGAATCTATTAAAAACCAGGCGGAACATTTCACTAAGCTGCTTGGTTCTAGTCATTTCTTCTTCAGCTCGTCGACCTTTCACGTCCATCAAGGTAATGCCTTTATGGCTCTCGTTGGTTTTGCTTCTTTAGGTTTGTGGATTATTGATTCAGATGTTATGGACCACATGACTGGGTGTTCGCATTTTTTTTGACGTATTCTCCATGCTCCAGATGAGATACAATTAAAATTGCTGACGACCCTTTTAATTCCATTGCGGGTAAATGGTCGATTTTACTGGCAGTCGGGCTCACTTTTGAATTCGTGTTACACATTCTCTTGGTTAAGTGTAACCTCTTATTGGTTAGTAAGTTAATATTGATCTTGATTGTGTAGCTCATTTCCCACCTGATTTTATGTCTTTCACGTTCATCATCCCGTGAGAATGATTGGAACTGTTTAGTGGGTAGACGGGCTCTATTTTTTTTCCAAAAAAATGATATTGATGATGTTAGCACTCAATCTCATACTTGTAGTTTTTCTATTTACATTGCATCTTCAATTATGCTTTTACTTTTTCATTTGGGCCATCTTAGTTTTCATTATTTAAATCAATAGTACCCTTTGATGTTTATTCATAAAAATTCATCTTCTTTTAAATGTGAAATTTGTCAATTAGTTAAACATCAACTTGTATCATACTCATCTCTTCCGTACACTCCTTCCTGCCATTTTTTCATTTACTCATAGTGATTTATGTGGATCCTCTCGAATTTCGAGCTACACCAATAAATGGGGGTTCCTTACTCTAATTGATGACCACACTCAGATATCTTGGGTCTATGTATTAAAAGATAAATATGTAGTGGCCGTCACATTTAAAAATTACGCTTCATTTTAACCCAATTCAAAAGCACTATTCAAGTCCTTTTGAATTGAGAATGACCGTAATTACTTTAACTCTATATTAGGAGAATTCTTGGTTGGTAAGAACCTCCTCCGTCATAGTTCCTGTACAAATACCCCTTAACAAAATGGAGTAGCCGAGCGAAAAATAGACAACTTCTCTAAGTTGCTCATTATATTAAGTTCCAAAATAATGTTTCTAAGCATTTTTGAAATGACGGCGTACTTTCATTACCTACCTCATCAATAGTGCTCTCACAAAAATTCACAACTTTCACACTCCATTATTCATCTTGATGTCATATTTTCCTACTAACCAATTTTTCTCCTCGTTAGATCACAAAATTTTTAGGCGCACGGCTTCAGTTCGAAACATAACATTGGCACGTAGTAAACTTGATTCACGCTCAATTAAATGTACCTTCCTCGGCTATTCCACAACCAAAAAAATTATCAGTATTTTGATCCTATCACCTATAAAATCTATGTTAGTGTCGACATCTCTTTTTTTTTGAAAATGTACCATTCTTCTAACACTACTTTAAGTGAGGGGGAGCTCGATTTTTTGGACACTTTCTTTTCCAACTATGGTGAACATATTTCCTACTCCTACTACTTTTCCCGGTGCACCTTTGGTCCCGCTGGATTCACCACTAGTTGAACCACCACCACCACACCCTCTGTGTTTACACTCGTCGTGCAAAATCCTATGCTGAGACTCATCCTAATGTCCCTACCCTGGAGCCTGCTACCCCGCTATAGATTTTAGAGTCTGTTCTAGCCGATGTTCCCATACAACGCTCTCTCCAATTATCGGAGTCACTCTTGATCCGAGTGAAGATTTGAATCTCTCTATTGAGTTACACAAAAAGGTATAATCATGCACACTTCACCCCCTCTATCCCATTTGCCACATCCAAGGCGAATCATTGCCACCCATTTACTATTGAGGTGGCTTTAACTTGTACTAGAAGGCTGCTATCATGGGATGAGATGAATCCCTTTCGGTGCAATCATACTTGGGATATGGTTAATCTTCCTCGGGGAAAGAAAGCAGTGGGTTATAGGTGAATTTTCAACACCAAATTTAACTATGATTGTTCCTTTGAATGCAACAAAGCACGATTTGTTGCCAAAAGGTATTCACAAACTTATAGGGTTAACTATGAAGAAAAGTTTGCTCCAGGATAAACTATATATTGTTCGGGTCCTGTTATCCCTAGTCCTAAATGTGGATTGGCCCTTTCTCCAGCTGGACGTTAAGAATGCTTTTCTTAATGACGATCTCACTGAGTAGGTTTTTGTCTCTCTCAATGGGATTTGACTCGACTTATTCCCGTGGAGAAGTGTGTCGATTGCGAAAGTTTTTCTATTGACTGAAACAATTCTCATGGGCCTGGTTCAATAAGTTTACGCAAGTTGTAGTAGGTCATTGTTTCTCTCATGCCCAATCTGATTATACGCTATTTTTTGTTTTTAGTCTGGTTACCTTATTACCATTCTCGTTGTCCATGTCAACGAGATCGTGCTCACGGGTAACAATCTGCTAGCCTTGGAGTCTCTCAAGGCCATCCTTACCACGTTTTTTGAGATGAAAGATTTGAGTTTCCTCCGATATTTCTTAGGCATGGAAGTTGCTTGGCCCTCTCGAAGCATTTGTCTTTCCCAGCACAATTATGTGATGAATTTATTTGCCGAAACTAAACTACTTCTTTGCAAAATGGTAGCTATCTCAATGGACCCAATGAGAAATTGTTTAAAATTTTTAATGTCGTTATGGTGAACAAAATACACTACCAACTCCTCATGGATAAGCTCATTTACCTTACCAATACGCTCCCAGATATTTTTCACGTCGTTAGTGTTATCAGTCATTTTATGCATGACCTCTACGAGCGCCATCTCACCACCCATTGGATTCTTCACAACCTAAAAGGCACACCGGGCTCGGGTTTGTTGTTAACTCGTTACACTTCTCGCTCTGTTGCGGTTTATACTGATGATGATTGAGCTTGGTTCGTCCATGATCGACGATCTACCTCAGGTTATTGTTCATTCTTGTGGGGGAACTTTGTCACTTGGAAAAGTAAAAAATAGTTCGTTGTTGCTCGTAATAGCATGGAATCTGAGTTTCGCTTTGTCTTTGGGTGTGTGAAACCCTCTGGCTGTGCATCATGCACCACGACTTGCATATGTCTATCAATGTTTCTTTGCAATTTTTTTTTACAATAAAACCGCCACCATTTGCATTGCTCATAATCCGATCTAACATTATTGTACCAAACATGTGGAGATTGACCACCAGTTTTATCAATGAGAAACTTGATTCTGGAGAGATTTGTGTTTTGTTTGTCACTGACTAATATTCTCACAAAGAATCTTTTTCCTTGCACGTTGTTTGACGATTTCAAGTCCAAGTTGAATGTGACTGACATCTATGCTTCAACTTGAGGGGGTGTGATACATATTATATTAAGATTTTATTTATTTCATGTTATGTTATATTATTGTTCTTTTCTGTGATTTATGGCTAGTTATAGGAGTTTTTATTTTTAGTTTATTTGATTTTATTTTTGTAATCTTGGAGATATGTGTATTATTTTTTCATAAGTTTTGGATTCTTTTTCAGTATTGGAGATATGAGTGTTATTTTTCCCTAAGTTTAGGATTCTTTCTTAAGTTTAGGAGATATGGGTGTTATTTCTTTTTTGAGTTTAGGATTCTAGTAAGTTGTATTAAGCTAATATTTTGTATTAATAAAGGTATTCAACTCAATTCTTCAAACCAACACTCTACATTTTTACCACCCAAAAATTTTCATGTCACATAAAAAATATAATTATTTTAACTTTAAAAAAGTGGAATACACATTTTCATGCATGGTTAATGTGGTATATATATATAGATCCTTCTTCTTTGTCAACCACCATCTGCTAGGGTTTCGCCTTTATGGAGAACCACTGCATCCTTTCGTTGATCATGCTCCACTCGTTGCTCGTCATTCGTCCCAAGAAGGTTCGTAAAGCTCGGTTTCTGAGGCGTCCTACGTGTTCAACTTCGACAGCTTTTCAGCTGCCTTGCCATAGTCCTTCGTTGTCGTTTGAAGGACTATTTCTGGGCACGGTCTCTCCTCATGCTCGAAGCAGAAGTTTCACACCTCCTTTGGCTTTTGTTGTTTTTTCCACGGCAACTTCACTGTTCCAAAGTTTGCTCGCGTTTTTCTAACTGCTCGCCTAGCTGCTCTGGAGATGGCATCGACGATCCGTTCCTATGTCACTGCACTTGTCGGCGACTTACCTGTTCCTACTTGTGCTCCTCCTTCAGGTTCAAAGCCTGGTTTTCGTATTAGCAAGTCCTACGATGTTCCACAATCTTTCCACGAGGCTCTTGAAAGTGATGGTGATCATACCTTTATTAAAAAACTTGGTAAAAAAATTGGAAGTCTGCTCTTATTTTCACAGAGGTTGAAACCAATACTCTCGCGTATTCTTGGTATTTTGCTATAGTGGGGAAATTCTTTTATGGTCACCTAAAACTTTAGATTCTTCGAAAAAATTTTGATGCTATGAAGCTATTGGGTAGTTGGAATATTTGTTTTCTTGACAGTCGGCATGTACCTATTCAGTTATCTCACGATGCCGATTACACTTGCATTTTTTTTCGAAAAGTTATCAAGATCGACAACTGTTTTATGAAAATTCTGAAGTGGATTGTCTATTTTGATCCAAAAGCGGAGTCTCCTTTCATTCTTGTTTGGTTAAAGTTTTCGAGATTAAAATTACATTTGTTCAACTTGAAAATTCTCTATTTTCTATCATTTGCATCCTCATATAAGATTGGATATCGCTAAAGATCAGTCATCTATCATCCCTGCTGAGAAGGTGCAACCCGATTCTCTTTTCAACACCGCAGTTCCTAATGAAGAGAACCATACCACAGATACAGATCTAAACGTGCTTATACCACTCACTGTTATTGAAGAAGGCTCACATGTCAAGACACATGAGAGTGCTCCTTTGATCTAAAAAAAGATCAGCTGGTACAACAAGTAGTTGCTTCTAATGTTCAACAACCTACACATGTTCGACACACTTTAGATCGTTTCATTGATCAGGTGAGTCAATCTTCGGATGAGGAATGACAAGTCTATTCCAGGAGGAAGAAGAAGAATGGAGGCCGACTTGAGCTCGGGAACTTATTTGATGATACATTGGTTACTACTGACAATGACACTCATCTTACCAATTTATTAGTTGTCCTTTGTCTAGAACTCGAGACAGAAGCAAAGCAAAATTAGGTTGCTCTCTAGTTATCTAATACTATGTATTTTGAGACTTTTTGGTTTTTTCTTTAGGTGTCTCATGTATTTTTCTGTATTTTCTCTTTTTGGAATCATTTGTGGTTATCATGTGCGTCGGGTGTCATGCTTGGGCCCTTCCACACAATCTATCTATATCCTTAATATATTAGCCTTTGGTGTGTGTGTGTGTGTTTAGGTGTTGGATAGGTAACTCCAATAATTCTGCGTTCAAATAATAAAAGGAAATACTCAAACTCCAATAATTTGAAGAATATCTCTTGCACGTTCAACTGACTGATTACCCTCCAGCATGATTGTTTTTGTTTTTTGACTTACTATTGCACACTCCTAATTTGGATGACAATAAATATTTTGAAGGTGCATGAACACTGTTGAAAGTCAACATTTTCTTATTAAAAATCAAAAAAATAAAAGGCCAAGAAACTGAAGGTGCGTTGTGACGCTTGCCTTGGCTAGGAGCAGTTCCAGGATTAAATCAGGATAAAGGATTAGTACTATATAAGTATAAATATCAAAGTTTAGGTGTTTGTTATGTAAATATATAGGTGTTAAGTGGTGTCTATGTAAATGCCCCAAACTAAAAAAGGTAATGTTTTGATCATACGTTTAATAACTAAAAGATTAATGAAAATTTAGAATCTCTAAGACGCAAGGACTAATATTTGAGGTTTCATATAAATTTTAGATTGCATATAAATTTTGAAAATTGTAAGTATTTAATTTCTAGTAGAAAATTGAAGGCCATGCAATACAGTAAACAACAAAATTTATTTTTTGGTAAGGAAAATTCAAAATATCCATAATATTCTTTTCCAAAAAAATCATGAAGCATGTGATGTCTCAAACTTTCAGCATAATAATTAATAGTGAGATATAAATACATTTTTTTTGTTGCAACATTTTTCTTCATAGAAATTAAATACTTACAATTTTCAAAATTTATATGCAACCTCAAATATTCTAGTGCATTTTAAACTTGTTGCAACATATAAAAGAAAAATGTTGCATATAAAATTTTCTATTATATAATTTTTGTTGAGGTGCATTTTTTCTTTCCTGGTTTCACCTTATATGGATGTGTCCATACATTTTTTTTTAATCATGTGGGTTAATGCTTAGGCTTATGACATTCTTTCTACAGACAATTGCAACGGTTTGTATGTTCCTTGCTGGAAAGGTTGAAGAAACTCCTCGCCCACTTCGGGATGTAATTCTAATTTCATATGAGGTTATTCATAAAAAGGATCCATCTACTGTCCAGAGAATTAAGCAGAAGGTATCCTTAAGTTTCAATTTTATTAATTTGCACTGTCGACATACCTACCTCTTTTTTTTTTTTTTGTGTACCTCTATTGTACTATTGTACTAGTGATTTTATTGTTCTATTTTCATTTGCCTTTTTCTCTCTTTATCTTGGTGCATTTTGTTTTTGCTACATACATGCCAATCAATTCTTATATATTTACATATCTAACACTTAAATCTATATATTTAATTGCATGCCACTCAAATTTTTGACATTAGTCAAAAATACCATTATCGCCAACTTTTTAAAAGTAAAATACACATTTTCATGCATATTTTTTTAGTACAACAACAAGAATAACAACAACAACAACAAGCACTTGTTATAAATATAAATATTAAACTTTTGGTGTTAGAAATGTAAGAATTGTGTGGTATGCATGTAAATTTTCATGATTTTTTTTTATTTTTTATTTCCTATAATGCTTTACTATTGTCCTTTTTCAGGAAGTTTATGAACAGCAGAAGGAGCTCATCTTATTGGGGGAAAGACTCGTTCTTGCTACTCTTGGTTTTGATCTGAATTTACTCCATCCATATAAACCCCTTGTAGAAGCTATAAAAAAATTTAAGGTGGCCCAAAATGCTCTTGCTCAAGTAGCATGGAATTTTGTCAACGACGGGTATTCTACTTCTCTTATACTCCATTGCTGTGCACTTCTGTCCTCCCTCTTATTCAATGAAGTTGTGCAGGTTGCGGACATCATTGTTTTTGCAGTTTAAGCCGCACCAAATAGCTGCCGGCGCCATTTTTCTCGCAGCTAAGTTTCTTAAAGTGAAGCTTCCATCTGATGGCGAGAAGGTTTGGTGGCAAGAATTCGATGTTACGCCAAGGCAGCTTGAAGGTTGACCTTTCATTAAATTGCTTCGCTTTTGTGGCATAGGAGAAATCTTATAAGAATGAAGTGCCAAAATAATCCCGACTATTTACATGATGTCATTTTAGTCCCCGTCTAAGAGTATTAAATTAGTCCCGAGTCTCTTCTAATATATGCCGAAAGAAGTCCTTCATGGGACTATTTTGGCTCCCATTAAAAGAATATGAGAATTAAATTGATATTTAATAGGCTCAGACTAAAAAGACCCCGTACAAAGAGTCACATATCATTTTGACACTTTTTTCAATCTTATAATTTACATGGAAAATTTTTCCTACTGATTCCTTGTAGATGTCAGCAATCAAATGCTAGAACTTTACGAGCAAAACCGTGCTGCGCAACCATCTCATGGTAATGAAGCTGAGAGCAGCAGCGCAGCTGGAACCGCCGGTACTGCTGGATCTGTTAATCCACCGGCGGCATCCTCAGCTGTCTGCAAGAATCCAGCTCCATTAAACGCTCGGGAAGCAGCACAAATTCCTCAAAATAAGCCCCATGGAACACAGCAGGCAAATATTGATGGTAACTCTGTTTTTCCTCATGAAGCACAGAATTACAGCAATGAACATTTAACTGTTGATTATAAGAGCAATTCCTGGGAACTCAATAAGGATGGTGACGGGAAAGACGTTCAAAACTATGAAGCTGTATGTGGGGCCACTAGCGAGAAGGACAATGCTGTGGAAGCCATGACGAAGATTGACAAGGATAAAGTAAAAGCAGCTCTGGAGAAACGGCGAAAGCTCCGAAATGTTTCATCAAAGAAAAATGCGGTTTTTGACGAGGACGACCTTATTGAAAGGGAGCTTGAGAATGGAATTGAGCTGGCTTCGGTGGATAGGATACGAAAGGAGGAGAGAGAGAGCTGGCCCAAACCCCTCCTCCGTCGGCCAGGGCNGCGGCGAAAGCTCCGAAATGTTTCATCAAAGAAAAATGCAATTTTTGATGAGGACGACCTTATTGAAAGGGAGCTTGAGAATGGAATTGAGTTGGCTTCGGTGGATAGGATACGAAAGGAGGAGAGAGAGAGCTGGCCCAAACCCCTCCTCCGTCGGCCAGGGCAACCGCCTCAGCAGGGAAGGTTGAAACCGAGATCTTTCGCAATGGAAGATGGAAAGTCTGATGATATTGGCCGTGAAGAGAACGCCGAGGAAGGGGAGCTATCCTCTCTGGACGAGCACGAGTTTCCTTTTCATAAGTTGCAGGGNACCGAGGAAGGGGAGCTATCCTCTCTGGACGAGCACGAGTTTCCTTTGCATAAGTTGCAGGGCAACAATGGCAAAGTTTTGAGCGTGAAAAGACGAACGGATGAGAAAGGATTGCCAGAATATTCAGAAAGAGATCTTAAAAGAGTGAGATGAGAAACTTGANGCCGAGGAAGGGGAGCTATCCTCTCTGGACGAGCACGAGTTTCCTTTTCATAAGTTGCAGGGCAACAATGGCAAAGTTTTGAGCGTGAAGAGACGAACGGATGAGAAAGGATTGCCAGAATATTCAGAAAGAGATCTTAAAAGAGTGAGATGAGAAACTTGATGTTGAATGTTTGTGCTGCTCTTATGTAAGGAGGAGGTCAAATATTTCATATTTCTATGGCTGAGTGATGGAGCAACTATGAGGTATATAGTCTACAAATATATGGTTTGCCTTACTAGATTGATGATGCGGGAGAGGCTGTTCACAAGAATTTGCGTTTTATGCTTCTTAATTCAGCCTTGAGTACATCTTTTCATATTTTGATGTTTTAGTTGAACATTATGAGGAGAGATGTAGTCTTCTTTGTCCATATCAGTGAATTTTTTTTCTAGTAAGTGCCTGTTTGTTGGCTGCAACAGAATTGCACTGCATTTCTTTTGCAGTGGTTTTTAAAATCCAGGAGTTTGGTCTGAAGGATCCCAAATGCAATCTGTAAAATAGCACTGCATTTGGAATTCATTCTTTAGTTGGTTGGTTTTTGTGTGCGTGTGTATGCGTGTGTGTGCGTGTGTGTGGAATTCACTGAATTTGGATGAATTCGTAAATGTTGAATGCCGCCTATTGTTGGCAGCTGCCACCTCTTCACCGCCGACTGTCTACCATTTGCCGATCATATAGTTAACGCTGTTTTTGTTTTACTTCATGCGAAATAAAAAAATATGAAATTCNAATGCCGCCTATTGTTGGCAGCTGCGACCTCTTCACCGCCGACTGTCTACCATTTGCCGACCATATAGTTAAGGTTGTTTTTTGTTTTACTTCATACCAAATAAAAAAATATGAAATTTTGCATATATTTTACATTGAATCAAATAACTCCAAAATACTCTGTATACAATACATTTTTTCTCCATTCTATTTATTTTATTTTATTTTATTATATTTTTTGTTTCAAACAAGTCAAACAAACCCCTTAAGTGTAGAGACAATATTGAGATAGGTCACTGAAATGGGCTCTGCCAATGGACTTGGACTTGAATAGAACTATTGAACCCAGAGATTCATAATTTATATGAATCATATACATGAGATGCCATATTTAAATGAAAGAAAGAGGATGATAAATAAAGCAAGGCCCAAATCTTTAATGACTTGCTTGCCTTTCATGTAAAGTTTATTATAATTACTTTCTTAATTCATGAATCAAATACTATTGTCACAGAGTTTAAAATAAAAAATAATAAATAAAAAGGGAAAAAATGTTGCTTTGGGAAAATATCTCCTAAAAGAAGGACAAGTTGATGAGAATAGGAGAATTTAAAAAAAAGAATTAAGGTACTTCCAAGTTCAAGCCATTTACCTTTGCATAAGGTTGAACCAATCATTGTTTTAATTGTGAAGGGGATTTGATTAGTGAATAAGTGAAAGATAATCCTACACTAGCAAGGTGCTTAAGCTCAATTTCTAAGATGATTATGTGTGATAAGATCGCAAAAATTTGACTTGAAATGGACAAATTTTTTTTGAATTCAGGTGTATGATCCACATTAAATTTGGTTCATGTCAAGTAGGGGTTCAAATATTGTTAGAGTTGAATTTAGGTCAACCAAAAATAATGAAAAGTTCTATTTATAAATATTAGCTTAAATGAAATTTTTATTTTGTTTCATTTTTTAAGTTGTATGAATTAGAGAATTGTATTAATTTTGTATCGGGCTTATTGGAGTCAATAAATGACCTTACACGAGACCTACCAAGAAATCTGAGTTCAAGTTGAGCTGGCTAACATTGGGGTGGGATTCAAGTTTAGAATATTAACATATTTAACCTCAAATTAACCCAAAATGCATTTATTTTTAGTAAAATGAACATCATGCTTTATGTTAAACATGTTACTTGGATTGGATCCAAATCAAGTAGTAATTTGATTAACTAAGTAGTTCCAATTTCATTGAAAAACCTAATTCAATTCATGAATAAATTATCATCTTTCATTTCTATGGAGATGGCTAAAAATAACCTTAGTATGAAAAAATTCAAAACCTATATCCACTCAATAAAATTATAGAAGCCATTGGCCCCAAAAATTTCTAATATTTCCTAGTTTTGCTAGTTTTTTGCTCATCAACCCTCTCATTCAAACTCATAATCCCTTGATTCCTCTCCCTTAGTATGATTACAAAATAAGAATTAATTGAGAAAAAAATATAAATGTTGTTTGAATTCAAAATTATATAAAACATTTCTAGTTCCAAGTTTTGCATTCAACAAAATAGTTCTTTATTTTTTTACAAATATTTTTTTATTATTTATCTTTTAATTTATAGTTAATTATTTTTAACACTAATTATATGACAATTAAAAGCCCCATTAAATCATAATTGAAACTTTGAACCCTAAATATTTTCTTCCTTGAGTTTTTAGGTCCTTGGCTAGATTTGCAATCTCCATAAATAGAAGAATTTTAGAGGAGCGCTTATTGCGTACGGATACCACACGTAAATTTGTGTGCGGTGTCCGATCTGGACCACTGAAATACATCTTTTTATTCTTTTATTGTTAGAGTGGAGCCAACTCTAAATTTTTTACGGTCCAGATCAGACACCGCACAATTAAAATATGTACACCTCTCCTTTTATTTGATTTTTTTCTTCCTTTTTTGAGGCTTTTACATACAAACCACCCAATTATTATGCATTTGCATATCCAACACCTAAATTTTTCCATTTTATATTTCTACCACACAAATCTTTCATATCATGTCAAAAATACCAGCATTTCAACTTTTAAATATGAAATACACCTTATCATGTTGTGTATGAGGTGGCATAAACATAGAAATTGAACGTTAGGTGTTAGATATGTAAATAAATAAGAACCAAGTGGTATGCATGTAAATATTCCTTTTTTTAATAATAATAATTATTATAATAAGAACGATGATAATAATAGTAAAAGTCCAATTTAAAAAATCTTTGCAATTTTGAAATGTAATAAAAGACCTGAACAAATGCCCACCCCAAGCATAAATCTGTAATTATGAAAATAATAATAATAAATAAAAGTAAAATCAAAACCTTCTGATTAATAGGGGTGTAAACGAGCTGAACACGAGCAAGCCCAGTCTCAGTTCGTGTTCGGCTCATTTATATTTTGAGCTCAAAAAGTGTATTCGTGTTCGGCTTGTTTGCTTAGCGAGCCGAACACGGCCGTTCACGAACAAAGAGTCGTTTTGACAACCTTAATCACGTAGTCATAAGATGTTAAGGATTGGGGCAAGATTTAAAAATCATTTGTATCTAAATTAATATTTTTTAATCTATTTTCTTGATTAATACTTTTAATTGATTATAAATCTTTTTAGCCTTATGGTCAATAAATTTTTTTAAAAATACTACTCATCAATCATCAAAGATATATATATAATTGATTAGTAGTATTTCGAGCGAAAACTAGCTGAACACGAACTAACAAATATTTGTTCGTGTTCGGCTCGTTAACTTAGTGAACGAGCCGAACACGAGCTTCTTAACAAGCCGAACACAGGCTGATCGCGAACAACGATCCGTTTTGACAGCCCTACTGATTATGTTGTCCAAAGAGGCAGCCTTAGATGTTAGCTACATGCATTTCATGAGATATTTATTCTAAGAAAATGTGGGAGATCCGATATATAATTGTCAGGAAAACATTAAAATATAAGTCAAAATTCTAGGCAATTCCAATGCATAATATGCCACATAACTAATCATGCGAATGCAAATACAGTATTTATTGTAGGAAAATGAGAAATTAACACATCAAGTGCAAGAAAAACAGGTAAATATATATATGGCATAAATTAAGAGAATAATATACATAAATACCACTCAATTCCTATGTATTTACATCTCTAGCACTAAAATTTTACAGAAAAGGTGTCTTCACTTTTTAAATGTTAAAATAGAAATATTTCTGATGTGATATGAACAATTTGGGTGGTAGAAATGTAAAAATCAAATGTTAAGTATTAGATATGTAAATATATAGGAATTGAGTGGTATGTATGTAAATGCCCCAAATTAAAATTGTAAGGCAATTTAACACAGCTCATATTAAAAATCACATGATTAAATAATATTGAAGACACAAGAAGCACAATAAATCCCTCTGATTAAGAGCTCTCTCTCACGACAAGAGGCCTCCTGGAGGATTTATTTTCAAATTATTGATCTTAGGATGACCGACCTGTAATTAGCAAGGAATAAAATGAAAGAAGATTCTAAATGTTACCCATAAAAAGAGGTAAGCGAGCGAGGCAACATTGATAAGGATATCTAGCTCTTTTGCTGGTAGATTTCAATCCATAAAGCATAGAGACTTTCGAGTGGTATTCGTGTTGTATGACACGAACAATGCTCCGACATGCCCTGACAATTAAGCATAAAAGCATGCCCTTGGAGTGTCGTATCCTACTTTTTTCATTTATGCCGTGTTAGCATGCTTGTGTCCTCATGTTCGTGCTTCAATTGAAGTCTTCTATAAAAACTCCAATAGTTTTACCATGAAGTTTAACTAGAGACAAATAGCTTATTCTACTAAAATTATCTTATTGACAGCCAGTTATAATGAAAAACAAATTAGTAACCTTGCATTTGAAATTAAAAATTTTACTCAATAAATATGACATTATGATTAGCAGTTTTGTATGGCAAATACCATGTTAAAGGAGGTATATTATTAAAGGAGGGTTTTCATAGACCCATCTAAAGAAAGTTTGAAGAAAAATATAAAGCATTTATATTGAGATAAAAGGAAAATTACAGTTTGAAAAGTAGACTGAGACTATGTTTGGCTTACTTCTGCTCCTGAGATAATTGCTCCACTTGCTGTTTGTCACCTATGGATTTTCCATCTACATTTGTCAGCATTTGCTTAGAAGATGATTTATCTTCACCCTCCTGGCGGGATTCATCAGAATTCATTTCAGAGATATCAAGAGAGCTCGAGGAAGGCTCGGCCATGGCCGATCTCTCTGCAGGAACAAATGTATTGTTGTGTCCTTGAGACCAATACAGAATCATCTTCTTATCATCGTCTCTCATCCTCTTTGCATATTCTTTGATTTCAAATCCTGCTTCGTTCTTCCCGCCGAATGCTTGTTCGAGTTCATCCATGTTGAAAAGATCCTCCATTAGTTTCATGGAGTTTTGATTGTCAGAGTATACAAACTTAACTTTTCTGGAAGTTTTAGGTTCTAGAAATGGTTTAACCACCTGCAAGAAATTTCTTCACACTTTATGCTCAATCTAGATTAATATATGATTGAAGATGAAGTTTGTACTTTTTTACTTCGGGAAGGGGGGGTATGCATGAAAACAAATAAGAACCAACTGGTATGCATGTAAATATTCCATCATTATAAATAAATTACACAAATATTGATCTTTTTAAAATTTAGATAAGTGCTAAGAAAAAATCGGATATTTTAGCCTTGCAAACATTCATGCAGAACTCACAAAGTATGTGAAGCTTTCAAAGAACATTAAGTTGGTTGATAAAGCAAATAAAATTAGTACGTTTATTGCACCAGTCAGAGCTCTCAACCATTAGGAAATTACCTGATTTGTCTCACAAGCCTCATGACTTCTTCTTTGTGCAACTTTTTAGGAGGTCATGCATCCTAAGAGTGTCGCAACATAAGTATGCTTAATTATGGAGTTTCAAGTAAATCTTCAATAGCTGCACAGATGATTCATATTTAAGAGTTCAACTTCATTATGCTTGACAAATCTTACAATCTACACCACGAAAACAATTGGCGATGCAAATGAATCGAATTTTTGACAAACTACTCGTGACTTGGCTCAGTTATAGCTCGATCATGATCTTTTAATTAACTAATTTAACAAGCTTAAATGTTTTTATGAATGTGTGATAGTTATATAAATAAGCTTGTTACTTGATTCATTCAAGATCAGAAACAATATTATTTAAAAATTGTGAATAAGTTTGTTAAAAAGTTCAATTAATCAATAATGTGCATATAAAGATGTGTATTATAAATATAGATATATAATTTTAACTATATTTAAAAATTTCAAAAGTTTATAGTATAAATATATAAATATAAACATGTTTATAATGAGTACATTAATTCCCGTAGCCTAATTTCCCATGCCTGCAACCCCCAACAATCACAAAACTCGTTCAGTCCAATATCATAGAGGAGAGTTAGCATAGCCCAGTTTAAAAGTTAAAAAAGAGCTCCATAGTTAAGCTTGTAACTCACTTGATCGGTGTGGATGTCGGAAAGCACGTATTAATGAGATATTTTATTGTACATGATTTTTAAAATATTTTTTTGAAACCTATTTAAAATTAAAATATAATATTTTAAGCTCAATTGGCTTAGCTCATCAAACCTCGATAATGCCTATTTGTATTTCAAAATGAGCAACTCGTTCAATGTTTGATTATCTCAAAATGAATTAAGCTTAAATCAAGCTCAAACAACCCAAAATTTAAACGAGCCGAGGTTGAATATAATTAGAAAAGCTCCAATTTGAACCATGTGTGAACATTGTTTTGATAAATGAGCTCAAGCTCGAATAGTGTTTGTCTTGGCTCTGCCTCAACCATTACAAAATTGTTCGATTTACCACACCAAGTCTCATGACTTCTCATCAAGCTTTAGACAAGTATTCAAGCTTAATGGTTGTCCATTAAGTAAGAACTTGGGGCAAGCTTTGAATTGTGGGAGAGTACCCTTGACAAGAATCCCTAGTCAATAGGTGAGTATTGTAAATGAGTAGATTGAGTGATATAGGTAAATTCACTTGCAAAATAGACAACTTCATGAGTCGACGAGGGGTTGGGTAGCAAAGTATTGATGACTGAGTTGGCTCCTCCTAGGCAACATTAATGTTTCTAGCTCTTGGGCAACTTACCTATTAGGGCAAGTTCAGACCTTGAAAACACCAAATTATAAGCTGTTCAAGCTCAGTCATATTCAACGACATGATAAACCCGATCCAAGTTCTCATGATGACTTGATTGATGTAACCCAAACAAATATAAATGTAACATTAGCCTTAAGCATTCTTTTTGTCAGCATTTTGGCTGGGAACTTTTAGAAAAGCATTTTTGTTAAGATTCCAGAGAAAAAAAAAAACTTTATGCTGTGTTACTTCTAATGTTTAATGGTTGATGCCATTTCTGATTCAATTCTAGCATTTGATACTAAATGGGTTATCTTACCTGCCAGAATGGCTCGAAGAACTTCGGCGGGTTGTACAAGATAGCTAAACCCAATCTTTCAGGATAATGATTCTGGAGGACATCAGCAGTTTCCTTTGTCACCTTAACTGATATGTGAGACATGTTGTACCCACAAAAATCAATCAGCCATACCATTTGTTCCTGGTCAGATTGCAAATTTAAGATAGCATTCTCCATGCAGTACACCAAATATCTGATCTTGCCCTTGTTTGATTTTGAATTCTGTAAAAGTAATTTATTTTTGGTTATAAGAAATAATCGACAAGGAAAGGAAGCAATGAGATATAGCCATAGTGAAAAATAAATAAAATCAAACCTCGCGACCAGGTCTCATAACAAGAATGCTTCTCCCATGTTTGTCAAAGCAATTAGATCGGTAAATTTTTCCAGTCTCAGCTTCCTGAGCTATTTCATCCTGAAAAACAAAAACGTTATAAAAAGGAACTAGGAGTTAGAAGATTTAGCTGACTGAAAGCACAAGTTCCTGCAAAGCAAAGACGACATAAAAAGGAACAAGGGTTAGAACATTAAGCTAGAAATGTCGTTGCTTAATTAGTAATTTTCAAGCCCATGTCATAGAGTTTTTAATTGCCACATATTAAAACAAGTTTTAAAAGGAAGACGGTGTCAGGCAAGCACTTTTCGTTTCATTAATATCTCATGCTTCGAACTTACATATTTATTGGCATATTATTACATATCAGGACCATTTTAATCCAATAATTATTGTATGTTTAATGTATCTACAAAATCATGATACCCAGCAAGGTCTAAGTTTGTTACAAGTATTTAACTGTGGGACACAAAAAGGCTCCATTTATTCTGATATGTAATAATATGCCACTAATAATGTAAGTTTGAAGCATGAGATATTAATGAAACGAAAAGTGCTTGCCTTGTATCGTCTTCCTTTTAAAACTTGTTTTAATATGTGGCAATTAAGAACTCCGTGACATGGGCTTGAAAATTACTGATTTTAATAATCAAACTAGAAGTCAATTGTTATTAGCAAAAACATTGGTCCAGAGGCTCAAATAAACATGAAAAATTATCATCAACCAATGCCGAAAGTTTAGTAGATCATAGGCTTTCATTAAATGAGTAGGAAATTGATTCATTCCAACAAAATTTATTACAACATTGCATTTGTTAAAGAAAACAACCCGCACTTTTAAACTTTAAACAAGAGAAAAAAGAGAGAACATGGCAATAATGTCTGGAGGTTCCCGGTTGCATTGGATATGAACACAAAGGAAGGCAGCCACATGCATATCAAAGTCTTAGAAATATATAGTAAATAGACAATTCTGCATACCCTTGATTATTGGTCTTTTAAAATTTCCATTGCTTCTACGAATTTCTTTCATACACAAAGAATGCCTTTCACTACTTAATTATTCCAGCTTTCAAACAACGGATTTTTGCAGACTTGTGGCGCATCATCTGTGGACAACAAAATTTTTGAGTAAATAAATATAGGTAACAGTTGTATTATTTTTGTGTAAATTTTTTTTTCTTTAGTAGTATTATAACAAACTGAACATTCTTATACGTAGGAGTAATGTATAAGAGATCTTGTGATTTAGTGGTTTTTTACTGTTTGGATGATTGTTGTCCATTCTTGTAAATATTAAACTTATATGACGCTAATATCGGACAGTCATTCTTATCTTAGTAATTCCAAACTCTTTGACGGGTTGTGACATCCATGGGGTTGAATATCTTCTATACAAGCTAAAAATTATAATGGTTTCATCTCTGAATTGGCAGCATCACCAATATCCCCAGCCACATCGCTTGCATTTCAACAAACACCAACAATGACTCCTGTTGTGACTTATGCGTAATTAGAGAATTTTATTGGATTTATTTGTTAAACATTGTAACAGCTATTTATACACATACTGAATGAAATAGCAAGTTTAATTACCAAATCAATTCAATTTGGACTCGAAACTCCATCTCTTCCTTTCTTCTGCTTTGTCATCGTGAAGCAGCCACAACTAGAGCTCGCTGGGATGGCAGCAAGGGGATCGCAGATCGCTCTGGGAAGGCAGTGAGAAAATTGTGGCTCGCTGGGAAGCAACTAAGGGATCGCGACAGAGAGCACTTGCGATACAGCTGTTGGGAAGGCAACTACGCCATCACAGTCTGCGGCATGAACCCTTGCACGGGGCTCACTAGGAAAGCAACTAGGGATCGCGATAGAGGCGTTCGGTCAGGAAAGGCTTCGTTTTGTGATTTTTCGTACGCAGCAGTCCTGCCATTGCCTTCATCGTGAGAAACAACTTGGAATTGCGGCTCGAGAGTGAGGAAGTCAGCGGAGCAGGGCCTTTGTTTCTAGAGTTGCACTCGACGGCAGGGAGGCGAAGGATGGAAGCGACTACAATTTAGCGTGCAGGACAAAGGAGTTGCGGCTTCGTAATTGCTAAGGCTAAGCAGATCGTACAAACTTACAACAGTAAGGAATTTGTATTTGATCTGCAGGATCTAGACTCGATCTTTGTGATTAAGAATGTCAGGAGACGACAATAGTTCACGAGGCAAGGGATTGGAACTTTTGGGTAAGATAAATCTTGAAATTCTGAAGATCTTGGTCGAGCTCATATAATGAGGTAGTGTCTCGCGGGGGCAAGGGATTGGAACTTCTGGTAAGATAAATCTTAAAGTTCTGAAGATCTTGGTCGAGCTCATACAATGAGGTAATGTCTCGACGGGAGCCACTACCTCATCACGTTTTCCGTCTCAACCGAGCGGACTTCTAGGAATGCCATAAGCTTTGACTATCTCGAGCTCAAGTAGGAAAGGAGCTCAAGCGAAGACCCGCAGGTGGTACAACTGCAGAGAAGTAGGACACCTGAGCAAGACGTGTCAAAATCTACCAAAGCAGAGAGTCGGGAGGATATGGATAGTCTAGAGATTGTGGTAGTAATTGTGGGGGCCAAAGGGGTAAGGCTATAGGGCAAGTCTGATGGTAGCGGAAAATAAGTGAATGACAGGAGTGGTCTTTACCGATGAGGAACACGAATTACTGGAGATGTTGAAAAAAAAGCAGACAACGACATGTGATGTCACTAGGGAAGCATCCATTTATCGTCATCCAAGGGAAACACTACTAGTTATGCTCACCTATCCAAAGGTGCTTATGATACACATGTTCTTACCACTATATCCACCACAAGTTCACCAAAATGGATAGTAGATTCTGGTGCATCTCGAGATGTTACACGTGTCGCTAGTGAGTTATTTTCCTATACTCACCTAGCAGTTTCAGAGAGCATTCAAACCGTTGATGGTACAACACAGCATGTAGTTGGTAAGGGTACAGTGAGATGTAACAATTCTATAACTTTGTCCAATGTTTTGCATGCTCCTTCATTCCAGTGAACCTTTTATCTATTAGTGTCATTATATTCAAACTAAAATGTGTTGTTTCATTTCATATTCCAAAGACGATCTTTCAAGAAAAGGGGAATGGCAGAAAATTTAGGACTGAAACATACAAAGTGGACTATGATAGTGAGAGAGAGAGGAGATTGACTCAAACTTGAAATCCATGGTTGAGAAGAAGCAAGAGGATTTGAGAGGAGTGTGGAGGATGTATTGCTGCCACATCACGGACGCATGGAACACTTCTCGTTCAGTCTATTGAGTATTTTGTACCCAAAATTGTATGAAAAGGCAAATAAGGAAAAAACCGGTGTGATGCTTGTGAGTTTGGCAAGCTCACTAGGAGCTCTTATGTCAGTTCTGAAAATAAGAGCTCTGGTGTTTTTGATTTGATACATTATAATGTATGGGGACCTTGTCCTACTAGTTGTACAAATAGTTTTTGTTATTTTGTTATGTTTAGTGACTGTTTTTCTTGTGTTATGTAGATATACTTGATGAAACAGAAGAGTGAGGTGGTTGTTTGCTTTAAAGATTTTCAAAAGACAATCCAAACCCAATACGAGGCAGTTGTAAAGGCACAGCGATCTGATAATGGGAGAAAATATATCAACAAAGCATTTAGGAACTGCCTGTCAGCTTAAATGATACAAAATCAAACCACATGCACATACACATCAGCATAGAATAGAGTAGCAAAGAGGAAGAATCTTCTAGAGGTAGCCCGGAGCATGATGATGGCAATGAATGTCCCACAACGCTTGTGGGGCTAAGTCGTGTTGGCAGCCGCTCAATTGATTAATAAAATGCCCTCAAGAGTACTGGAGTGGAAGTCTCCTTGTCAGATGTTAAAAAGAGACAATAGTGGGATCCTTCCATTGAAATTATTTGGATGTGTATTCTATATGAAAGACAACATGTCATCTGTAGGGACGTTGGATCCCAGAGTTCTGAAATGTGTGTTTGTGAGTTATTCTGCTACTCAAAAAGGTTATGTTTGTTAGAGCCCGATTGAGAAGAGACTCTTTGTTAGTATGAATGTATCATTCAAAGAGTTTGAACCATATTACACTTTAGAGGTGAATTCACCTTTCGGTGACTCAACAGACACTAGAGATATGAGACAAGAGAGAGTGAGTAGTAGTGGTGATGCAGTGTTGCAAGTGAGAGCAATTGAGGAGATTGAACCTAGAGGTGGTGGGATTCAAGCTAGAAGTAAGCTAAGGGTGTATACACCGAAGAAGCAAACTAAGAGAACAGAGTCAATAGTGCCAACAAGTGCCTTGTCCCCAACTCTTGAATCACTTATACCATCTACTTTTGAGTCAAAACTCCAAGGTGATATTATTCCTCCTTTGACCACTCCTACCCCCCCCCCCCCCCCCCCCCCCCCCCCCCCCCCCCCCCCCC
>JXCR01121221.1:74550-85686 GCA_002079205.1 Phalaenopsis hybrid cultivar
TTTAAAAAAAGATATATTGTCAAATTTTGTAAAATTAAATTCAATTAATAATTATATATAACAAAATATAAATAATAATATATTAATATTATATATTTATATAATAATATAATATAAG
Organism: Phalaenopsis hybrid cultivar; assembly: GCA_002079205.1. Classification (NCBI taxonomy): domain Eukaryota; kingdom Viridiplantae; phylum Streptophyta; class Magnoliopsida; order Asparagales; family Orchidaceae; genus Phalaenopsis; species Phalaenopsis hybrid cultivar. The sequence goes on from JXCR01121221.1 coordinate 74,669, forward strand.
TTTAATAATTAAAATATTTTAACATTTATACTATCAAAATTCTAAAGTAAACCCTAAGTCCCTAACGACCACCTCCCCATTCCTATTTCCTCTCTCGAGCTTTCTCGCCACTCGGGTTCAGCTGCCTCTCCCTCCCATTTTTCTCTTGAAACTATTTTGGCCGCAACGACCAAGGGTTTGTCGTCTCCGTTCATCTTCTAATATCGGCTTCTATTTCTTTTTGGATAGTCTGTGTCAGCTCGATTGCTCGGTATTCTTGCTTGGTCGCTCGTTTGGCTACCTAGTGTTATTTTGGAGTATCTTCTATCTAATATTTTATATTTATCTTCGGTTCGTCTCTATCTAAATTTCTCTTAAATTTCTTTTTGATGTATTTAGATTTTTTTTTGTGAAACCTAACTTCGTAGGGTTTTGGGCTTTTTGGCAGAGCAGCTGTGCAGTCTCGTCTTTTTTTTTTATTATCTGGATGAGATCTGATATAAGAATGATGAGGAATTGTGAACTTGTTCATAGGTAGAGATATCATTAATAGTTTTGGCAGACATTCTGTTGTTGAGATGAAATGTAATTTGTAGGGTATCCATCCAAAATTTATAGGGAAGATTTTTACAAGAATGACAATGGTTGCATTCAGTAGTAAGCCTTTATCACTTTTGAGGCTCGAGTAAATTATTATTTTCTTTATGGAATTNGATAAGCGTATTTAGTGCCTTAGCTCCAGACCAACACCCAAGGTCAACCTTAAGGTCCAGCAACCCTAAGGGTGACTCATCTTGAGTTTCGCCCACAGTGACCCCACCTACTAAGTATTTAGAGGTTAGGACCAATATGTGGAACTTCAAGTTGAGAAGAGAAGGGTTTGTAATTTCTAATGGTGAGGGTTCCATGCCTAGTTTTATAGGAATAATCAACAGGAAAAATCCTATGGCTAGACCCTTGGCTACTAAAGAGGAAAAACTAAACCTCAACAAAAATTGAGGTCAACAGTGCAGTAACAATACATCCTAATTGATTTTTCATGTTTTTGATAGCGGCTCCTTGACTTTGTAATTTACTACCCATCGGTAATATCAATTCATCGATTGATAACTTTTTCTCCTTACTTTGTAAATTATTAAACCCTAGGGGTTAATAAGGTTTATAAGCTTGGTTCCCTTGATTGTTGGAGTTTCCCAATGGGTTCACAATGTTGTTTCCCCATTGCAGATTTGAAACATTAGAATTATTGTTACTCTGTTGACCTCACTTTTGGTTGAGGTCTAGAAACTTCCTTACTAGCCTAGGTCTAGCCATAGAACTTTCCTATTGATTAGTCTTAGAAAACTAGAAAAGGTACCCTCACCGTTAGAAACTCAAAACTCTTTTCCTTACTCAACTTGAAGTTCCACATATTGGTCATAACCTCTAATATTTAGAAGGTAAGATCATTATGGGGGAGATCAAGAAGAGTTCCTATAGGGTTACTTGGCCTTAAGATTGACCCTAGGTGTTGATTTGGAGCTAAGGTACACTATACCCTCACCATATCTTCACAATACCCTCACAATACCTTGGCTAAGACAAATATATGGGGACCCAAAATGGGGTTTCATTGGTCTATGACTCATTTAAAATGGTTCTACCAAATTACATTGGAAATGCCCAACTTGGCCTTTTGCTCCTAGGCACCTCCAAATTACCTAACTGCCCTTGGGACCCAATTTGGTGAAAATTCCCAAATTTTTGCCAAAATACCCAAAATTGTTCAAAACTTATTCCAAACACTTCGAATACATCCAAATTTGCCAAAATTGACAACAATGGCCAAATTACCAAAATGCCCCTCCATGGCCCAAAAAATCCAAAAATTCCCAAAAAATCCCAATAAATCCACAATATTCCCAATTTTATTTTGTCCAACTACACCATGGTCCAATTTGGTCAATTTGACCATCTTTGACCAAAACCCCCAATTAGCCCCAATATTGGCTAACACCCCAAATCTCAACAATTGAATACCTTAAACCTAAAATTGGCATCCAATTTTTGTTAAAAATCCTTTATAAGGTCATTTTTGACCAAACACAGTAATAAATTTGGACTTAGCCCAAAGCTAGCCCAAGTTTGACCCAAGTTTAGCCCTACATGCTTAATTTAGGTCTTAATCCCAAACCCACCAAAATCCATTCAAATTGACCATCAAATCAACTTCAAAACAATTTTCATCCTTCATGAAAATACCAAATTGATTACCCAACTTTCATCCTTCATGAAAGTTTATCATGATGTTTTACACCAAATAAAACAATTAATTTGTACGTAGCCAAAAGCTAGCCCAAGTTTGACCCAAGTTTAGCCCTACATGCTTAATTTAGGTGTAAATCCAAACCCATCAAAACCCATCCAAATTGACCACCAAATCAAGTTCAAAATAATTTTTATCCTTCATGAGAATTGTTAATTATGATGTTTTACAAGAAATACAACAATCAATTTGGACTTAGCCCAAAGCTAGCCCAATTTAGACCCAAACTTAGCCCAACATGCTTAAAATGGGTCAAAAATCAAAAATCCACCAAATTGATTAACCAATTGACCTCAAAATGACTTTCTCCCTTCATGAAAGTGGTTCTTCATGGTATCTTACACCAAATACAATATTTAATTGGGCCAATGCACCTTTTTGGACACATGCACCTTTTTGGACTTATGGTCAAATCCAAACCAATTGAGCTTGGTATGGTCAAATGGCACCTTTTTGGACTTAAGATCAAATCTAACCCAATTGAGCTTGGTGTGGTCAAATGAGCTCTTCCATTTTTGGACTTATGGCCAAATCCAAATCAATTGAGCTTGGTATGGTCAAATGAGCCTTACCATACTTATAATAGACTCTAAGGTTGAGTTTAAAGCCAGCCACCAACCCATGGTTAAGCTTGATATTTATCTCCCTAGGGTTGATTTTAAAGCCAGCCATCCACCCATGGTTAAGCTTGATATTTATGCCATGGGTACATTTTTGAAAAAAATTCTTAAAGGGATAATAAAGAGGTTAAATCAAGGTACTTGCCATAACAACATGTCCATATCTAGGGAAAAATTGCTTAAAAGAGATAATAAGAAGGTTAAATCAATGTACTTGCCATACCACATGTCCAAACCCTATGGGTCATTTTTACTATAAGCTTTAAACATGATCCAACCCTTGGTTAGCCACCTTAACCCAAGCTAAAATCAAAAAACCGTGAGCCCCCACATGGCTAAAACCCAAACTCATGCCAAGAGGCCACCTCAGCCCAAATTAAGCTGAGAGCTCCTCTTCTTGACACCTAAGCAGTGGGGCTAAGCTCTCAATTGGCCAGCTAAGCATCCCCTAGCCATTTTCTATAAAATATACCCCACGGCCATGAATAGGAGTGTGGTAAAAAAATTTTTACTAAGACTTCCCAAAATCCTCAGAGAGCTTCTCTAAGAGCCCCTCAATACATTTCAATCCATTTCCCCCTCTCAAATCCACCATGGCAATCCAATTTTGGGCTTGAATTCCTGCCCGTAACCAGGAAAAGTTCCAATCCCAACCTACACATCACTAAACTCCAATTAAATTGACTCTACACCTTCACGAGAGTGAAAGAAGCCAAAGCCCCATCAAATCCCCCTTCTACAGAGCCTCTATCATAGCTCTACTCGGCCGTGATCGAATTCATACTTAGGCCTTACATCAAGACCAGAGACTTAATCTCTAGTCTCCTTGGACCCCAACGAACATACCGAGCACCTCTGATCAAAGCTTCCCTTCTCAGAGCAAAGGTATAAAACTCCCCATTCTTCTGAGCTTTTTTTTGATTCTCCATTTACTTAAGCTTGATTTCATGGCATCTTAACCGTATAGATATGTTTGTCTCACTTAGATGAGTCTATAGGATCAAACCCAAAGTGATTTGGTTAAGTCTAGGCCAAGATCTTAAGGTTTTAGTGTGGACGGACACGGGTTCATTCCATTGGGGACGATGAACGGATGCCGTCCATTCTCACGTGTATTAAATGAACGACGGAGATCGAGCCGGATGATCATCCGGGAAGATACAGCGGGACGCGTGGCAGCTGAGTCAGAAGGCGGCGTTAAATAAGAGCGCGCCGCGTGGCTTTTTGACGGATCCGAGTATCCAGTCAGCCCGCGGTTTGAATAAATAAATAGGATATGCAATAAATTCAGAAAATAGCTCCTAAACTTCAAAAATCCATATCTTTGTGTAGAAAATTTACAAAAATAAAATNGTAAGTGTTTAGAGGTTGAGACCAACATGTGAAACTTCAAGCTGAGTAGAGAACAGTTTGAAATTTCTAGTGGTGAGGGTTCCAAATCTAGTTTTCTAGGAATAGTCAAAAGGAAAAGTCCTATGGCTAGACGTAGGCTATTAAAGAAAAGGAACTAAACCTCAACCAAAATTGAGGTCAACATCTCCGTATAAATATCAAAAGTCAGAAATGATACATCCCTGCATAATGTACTTGCAAGCACTCATTTAATAGTCTACTCTTACATTCTTTATGATATTTAAATCACCATTCCTATATCAAGCATTTATAAGGTATTACATATATCATAGGTATGAAGTATAATAAATGAATATCTGCACGAAATTCATATCATAAGCATAGTCATATGTTACATAATCTGCCATAGCATTACATGTATCGTAAGAAAAACAAATGTGCATTCATATATTCAATTGCAGGTATCCATTCATAATATGCAGAAATTCTAAATACATTTTTTTTTCAAAANCTTGAAGAACAAAGCGTCGCCATTATTGGCGAACTTGAAAAGGTCTTCTTTCCTCGGCGCGTCGATCTCCATGGCTTGAGCCATCTTTCACTGTGCTACAGATGAAGGTGAAGTTAGCTTCCTTAATATCAGCCATCAAAAATTTTTCGGGCATTTACATAAATACCCCACAATTCTTATTTATTTACAAAAATTCACCATATGTTAATTATTGTAGAACTTGTCCTACAGAAGGAAATGGGTAACTAGAATTTCCAAGTTACAATATCGACTAACTTCATCTTGTGGTGGTGGTGGTGGATGACAGTTGATGGTGATCAATAGTGGTCGACAATATATGGTGGTGGTTAAGGATTACAGCAGTGCTCGACGACGAACGACAACAAATGTTGGGTGTCGACGGTCAACGATGGTCGACGGTGGTGGGTGATGGTCGACGAAAATCGGCGGTGGTCGAAGATGATTGGAGGTGATCAACAAAGATTGACGATGGATGACGGCGATCGACGGTGGTCGACGACGGTTGGCGATGATCGACGAAGGTCGGCGGTCGGTGGTTGACGGTGGTCGGCGACTATCGACGATGGTGGGAATGTTGTTGGACTTCAACTTCTTCTCAAAGCTTTAAGTTTTCTCTCATGGGTCAAGTCTCCCCTCTCGTGAGAAGCGTGAGACTCTATTTATAATGTTATTGATACAATTATTACAGAAATATGAACCACATTCATTGGACGGTTCATAGAGTTTTCTTCAATATTACGGTATTTAATAGACATTTGCGTGTTTTAACGATGTCAGAATTGAGCAATCTTGGGCTCGTTGAATTCATCTTGTTGAGTCGTTCGATTTGACTATGAAATCGTTGGGTTTGACATCTGTTTGACCTTCCAAATGCGTCTGAAAATCTTCTAATAGTGGTTTAATGATTTGATATGGGTTTGATTTGACTCAGAATTGACTAATTTTTATATCATTGGGTCTGTCTCATCGAGCCGGTTAGTTTAATTATAAATTTGCTAAATTCAAAGCTCTTGGTGACTTTTTTCAAGATTTGAACACTCCTTGATCAAAATATAATCTCGAGATCTGCATCATGTCTGAAGATTTGTGTTGAATGATTGAGATTTGTTGAAGATGTATCAGTTGTCTGCCTATTTTCAGGCGAGAACAAAATTTTCATCCAAATATATCTAGATACAGAGCTTTTCATTTTATGTTTCTCTCTCTCTCTCTCTCTCTCTCTCTGTTGCGTGCTAGAAAATTTACGGCGGTAAAGTAATAGATTATCGTCTTAGCGTTGCACGAGAGTTCAACACACGCACTCTTATGAAGAATCATCTATCTTCTAAAGCTTGTGCCTTATGAGGTTGTGCCTTCTTGAGCTTATGTCTTATATGGTTTTGAAATGAACCAGCATCTTCCGAGACTCATAGCCTTTTGAGGTTTTTTATGTATTTGTGTCTTCCGATGATTGTAGATTTCTGATATCTTTGACATATGAGTGTTTTCTTAGGCTTGTAGCCTTTTGAGGTCTTATAGTGTAGACCTTGTCAACCACTTACTCTCTTCTAGTTTTTCTAGTGGGGACACTGCCCATCACTAGTTTCTCATCGAAATTTGCCTCTTAGCCTTGTATTTCAACTGCATGGTAGCTTCCCTTTAGTTTTGTTTGTGTGTGTCTCTGAAGGTAAAATAATGAATTAGCGTCTTAGCGTTGCACGAGAGTTCAACACACATACTTTTATGAATAATCATGCATCTTCTAAGGCTCGTGCCCTCTTGAGCTTATGCCTTATATGGTTTTGAAATGAATCAGCATCTTTCGAGACTCGTAGCCTTTTGAGGTCTTTTATGTATTTGTATCTTTCGAGGCTTGTAGCCTTCTGAGATATTTGATATACGAGTGTCTTATTAGACTTGTAGCTTTTTGAGGTCTTCGAGTGGAGACATTGTCAACCACTTGCTCTCTTTGAGTTTTTCTAGTGAGGACCCTGCCCATCACTAGCTTCCCATCGAAACTTGTCTCTCAGGCTTGTCTTTCGGCTGCATGGTAGCTTCCCTTCAGTTCTTGACTCCTGGGCTTGACTTCTTGGAGCACTGCAACTTCCTAACGAGTCTTGCCCCCTCGGGCTCAACTTCGAGAGTATCATATCTTCCAATCGAGTTTCGCCTCTTGGGCTTAACTTTCAGGAGCATAGTGAAAAGAATAATACAATAAGGATGTATGACCAGTTCAGAGGTGTATGATTGGAGATACTCGATAATATTAACCTGTAACGGACAAAGTCATATGAAATCCATTGAAAATGGTTGACCTATCATAGGTTGTTGGTTAAAGTTTTTGCTTAATGACCGTAACCTGTCATGGAAGAGGTTAAAGAAAATCCACCAAGTATTTTTTACCTATATGAGGTTGTATGTTGCTTTGGCTTGACAGTTGTAACCTATAATGGAAGAGGTCGGATGGAGTCACTTGGAAGCAATTGATCCCTGAATGAGGTGTCAGAGATGCTTTGTGTTTCTTGATACTAGGACGTAGGTCGCAATGAACCATATATTCTCTTAAAGTATGGTGCAGTCATACTGAAGAATAATATTTGACAACTTGTAAGTTGTTAGTTTTGAATTTATTGTTCCTCTAGTAACTGTGTTTTCCATATGAGCTTGTAAAATAACCCATGTATAGCCTTGAAGAGATCAATTTCTTAATTTAGTTGAAGAGACTTCGATGCGATGAGGGAGCACTGAGGAAGCATTATTTGCGTCGAAGATTGCCCCCAGGTCCATAAGTGATTCTCAAAGACTCATAATTTTAATGGGATGACTTCCCCGCCACAATAGTTCCCGGAATGTTAACGTGAACGACTTTTCAAGACTTTATTAAAGTTTAACCCGCCCAGCCTGGAGGAAGTTGTGAAATACTTTGTGTCTGAATAGGATGCGAGAAGACAACCCCACTATAGTCATGTCTGATACATTGACGGGAATGACCTTTGAAGAATGCGGTGAAGTTAGCCCCCCACATCGAAGAATGCTTTAGAGATGAACTTTAATATGCAAAGATGATTCCTTTGCCAATTGGATGATATACTTCAAATGGGAAATGAGGTAAGGGATCGATGTCTCAGAGTTGAAGACAGAATCAAATGGTGTTTTGTTTCCCACGAACAGTGTCAAACTATTGTGTGCTAGAAAATTCACTGCAGTTGATTAATGGATTATCATCTTAGTGTTGCGGGAGAATTCAACACACTCTCAGGTAAAAGAAAACAACCAATAATGAAACCAAATGTTTTTTTTTGGAAAACCCGTAATGGGGAAAAAAACCAAGGGCCTTGACCAAGATGTAAAAATTCATCATAGGTTGATGATTACAGAGACCCATTGTCCCACATACGAGGAAAGAGTTATTAGATTTTCCCAAGTTACAATGTTGACTGACGACGTCTAATTGGCGGTGGACCTAGTGGTCGACAACAATAGGTGATTATCAGTGGCGATCACTGGTGGTCAATGATGGTCGATGGTGGTTGACAATGACAGTAGTGCTTGACAATGTTGGTGTACGACGGTTAGTAGCAGCCGATAATAATCAGCGGGTGTCGACGGTGGTCGGTGATGACCGGCGGTGGTCGATGGAGGTCGACAGTGGTCAAAGATGGTCGGCGGTGACAGACGAAGGTTGGCGGTGGCCGACAACGATCGACGATGACAAGGATGGTGTTGAACTTCAGTTTTTTTTTTTTAAGTTTCAAGTTCTCTCTCTAGGCTCAAGTCTCTCCTCTCATGAGAGGGTGAAGATCTATTTATAACGTTCTAGTTGCAATTAATGTAAGAATATGAACTATTTGGATTGGACGATCCGAAAAACATCATTCGACCAGATTGTGTTTGATAGACATTTGAGTGCCTTAACGATGTCGAAATTAAGAAATATTGGGCTCGTTAGATTCGTCATGCTGAGACGGTTGATTCAACTATAAACCCGCTGAATTCGACATCGGTTTGACATTCCAAATGTATTCAAAAATCTTTTGAGAGTGGTTTAATAAGTTGATCTGGGATTGATTTGACTCGGAATGGACTAGTTTTTATATCATTGGGTCAGTCTCATCGATACAGTTAGTTTGACTATAAGTTTGTTGAAATCGAAGCTCTGGATGACTTTTTATCAAGTTTGAACAAACACTTAAAATATTATTTCGACATTTGTGTCATGCCTCGAGATTCACGTAGAATAATAAAGATTTGAAGATGTATTAGTCCCCCCCCCCCACCCCCCTTTTTCCGGCGAGAACAAAATATAATTNCATATAAATATACATATGTACATATAGATATATGTATAGACACATATATACTTATATAAGCTTGATGCTCTAATGTTTTCTTCAATATTATCTCTTTTAGTCTTAGAGTTTTTAAGTTGAGTGGTTGAAAGATAATTTCTACTCTGGTTTTACATTTTTTGATTCTTTTGGGCATCTTTTCCCTGGTCGGACTCCTCTGTCACATCTACTAATACTAGTGAGATGGNATTGAGTGATATGAAAGATAATTTCTACTCTAGTATTACCTTTTTTGATTCTTTTGGGCATCTTTTCCCTGGTCGGACTCCTCTGTCACATCTACTAATACTAGTGAGATGGCGATCGCCTCCGCTTGGGTGGGTGAAGATTAATACGGATGGTTGTTAGAATCATGGTTGTGTTGGTTTTGATGGAGTTGCGAGAAATGACAGGGGCTGCTCACTTCTATTTTTCTCTTCTCCTTGCTCTGCTGACTAAGTTTGAATCCGTAGCTCATGTGATTAGTGGTTGTTACTATTGTTGTTTTTCTTAAAAAAGTACTACCTCAAGATTGAGACTAACTCTAAGATCCTTTTTGATATGTTAAATCCTGGTAGGCAGGTTACTTGGGATNGCTGCTATATGGTAAGGCGCGATGCTCTAATTTTTTCTTCAATATAATATCTTTTAGTCTTAGAGTTTTTAGGTTGAGTGGTATGAAAGATAATTTTTAGTCTGGTATTACTTTTTTGATTCTGTTGGGCATCTTTTCCCTGGTCGGGCTCCTCTATCACATCTACTAATACTAGTGAGATGGCGATCGCCTCCACTTGGGTGTGTGAAGTTTAATAAGGATGGAAGTTGGAATCATGGTTGTGTTGGTTTTGGTGGAGTTGCGAGAAATGACATGGGCTACTGACTTCTATTTTTCTCTTCTCCTTGCTCTGCTGACTAAGTTTGAATCTGAAGCTCATGTGATTAATCGCTGTTACTATTGTTGTTTTTCTTAAAAAAGTATTACCTCAAGATTGAGACTAACTCTAAGATCCTTTTTGATATGTCAAATCCTGGTAGGCAGGTTACTTGGGATATTGCTTACTATATTATTCATATTAAACTTTTCTCTTCCATTCTTTTTGTTATATGGAAGTGTATTCATCTAGAAGGAAATAGGTCAGCTAAAACTTGTTGCCACGACCTCTAAAATTTTGGTGGGTATGGTTCCACCATCTCCATTACAAGTATTGATTAAAGGTGACACTATGGATGTCCCTTTTGTTCGGAATGTGTACAGATGACATGGGTTTTGGTGGGTATTTCTTTATGCAAATTGGGGGTTGCTCTTCATTCGTTTTGGATTATTTTTACCTTTACTTCATTTGTTCTGTTGCAGGGATACTTCTGGATATATGGTTTTTGGTTGGTACTTCTTTCTTAATTCTAGCTGCAGGAGGTGGTATCCTTTTTTTTCTTGGCCTGGTCATCATTTTTGGTCCACCTATAGCTTCCGGTGGTTTATGAATGTATTTTGGTGCTTTGCCTCTAAGGACTGCTCATATATCTTGACTGGTTCGCGGTTGGACTTCGTCACACGATCCCTTTTTTAGTTTTTATTTATTCTTTTTGGAATACATACTTGGGTTTACATATATACTGTGGCGGACCTAGAGTTCTTTTATTTTGTTATTTTTTTTGCTTCGGGTGTTTTGTGTGGAGTTGCATTTAGTGGATGAACCCCCTATCGTGTGCGTTATGTAATTTCTTTTTCTTTAGTAACGGGGGATCCTCACCTAACCCCCATTTTGTAATATATATAATGTATATATTCTTTAATTTATAAATAAATTATTTAAAACTAGTTTAACGATTCACATAATATTATTAAAAGATATTTATTATTTATATATTAATTGACTATAAATTAACTATAAATAATTATTAATTAATTTTAAAAATTATTT
>JXCR01121221.1:102489-196506 GCA_002079205.1 Phalaenopsis hybrid cultivar
AGCTTACATGGTGGGCATCCCCACCATCTTCAACAGCAAGAGAATCTACAACAACACATCCTTCATTAGCTTTAAACAAAAAAGCCATAGGAATTCGAGGTTGTTTGCCTAGTGCAACATAAATCCTCAAACACATCTTTTAACTTTGTACAACCATATTGTACAATCTAAGCCCTAAACTTGCCTTAGGATTCCGAGGTTGTCATTCATGTCATAGGAATTCGAGGTTGTTTGCCTAGTGCAACATAAATCCTCAAACACATCTTTTAGGCATCATAATCCTGTTGTACAATCTAAGCCCTAACTCACCTTAGGATTCCGAGGTTGGCGTTCGTCACGACTTAAATCCTCACATCTTCAAGGTTATTTGTTTATTGTACAATCTAAGCCGTAACTCGCCTTAGGACTCTGAGGTAGTCGTTTGTTACGACTTAAATCCTCACATCTTCAAGGGTTTGTGCTGATTGCTTCACACAAATGTAAATCCTAATAAATAAAAATTGCAGGATGAAACATATTGTTGTACAATCTAAGCCCTAAACTTGCCTTAGGACTCCGAGGTAGTCGTTTGTTACGACCTAAATCCTCACATCTTCAAGGTTATTTGTTTAGGACTCCGAGGTAGTCGTTTGTTACGACTTAAATCCTCACATCTTCAAGGTTATTTGTGCTGATTGCTTCACACAATTGTAAATCCTAATAAAATAAAAAAATTTGCAGGATGAAACATCTAAATGATTTCTCCTAAATCATAAATCCTAATAAATAAAAAATATTGCAGGATGAAACAGAATGAGTTCTCCTAAATTGACGTTTGTTACGACCTAAATCCTCACATCTTCAAGGTTATTTGTTTAGGACTCCGAGGTAGTCGTTTGTTACGACTTAAATCCTCACATCTTCAAGGTTATTTGTGCTGATTGCTTCACACAATGTAACACGACTTAAATCCTCACATCTTCAAGGTTATTTATGCTGATTGCTTCACACAAATGTAAATCATAATAAATAAAAATTGCAGGATGAAACATTTAAATCATTTGTCATGACCTAAATCCTCACATCTTCAAGGTTATTTGTGCTGATTGCTTCACACAATTGTAAATCCTAATAAAATAAAAAAATTTGCAGGATGAAACATCTAAATGATTTCTCCTAAATCATAAATCCTAATAAATAAAAAATATTGCAGGATGAAACAGAATGAGTTCTCCTAAATTGAACTCGTTATGACCTAAATCCTCACATCTTCAAGGTTATTTGTGTTGATTGCTTCACACAAATGTCGACTTAAATCCTTACATCTTCAAGGTTATTTGTGCTGATTGCTTCACACAAATGTAAATCCTAATACAAAAATTGCAGGATGAAACATCTAAAGAATTTCTCCTAAATTGAAGCCAAATAATAGGATAGCTTGTAGGATGAAATGTCTCAATAATTTTTCCTAAATTGAAGCCAAATAATAGGATAGCTTGGGAAGATTGCAGGATGAAACATCTAAATGATTTCTCCTAAATTGAAGCCAAATAATATAATAGCAAATTGCAGGATGAAACATTTAAATGATTTCTCCTAAATTGAAGCCAAATAATAGGATAGTAAAAATTACAGGATGAAACATCTAAATGATTTCTCCTAAATTAAAGCCAAATAATAGGATAGCTTGGAAGTCACAAAAGTTCTCCTTCGGATCTGTGACATCCTCTAGTGTTTCCTCCTTTGGACTCCAAAACAAAATTTGAACCAATCCCGTGACATCCTTTAGTATTTCCTCCTTTGGACTCCAAAATAAAATGTTCCAAATTTGAACCAATCCTTCGGATCTGTGACAACCTCTAGTATTTCCTCCTTTGGACTCTAAAATAAAATGTTCCAAATTTGAACCAATCCCCCTCACACTTCTTAGTCCGAAATCTTTGAAATGTCCTTATTCTTTGAAGGTAATTTTTCTTGACTTTTATCGAGAGTATTCTTAGGTAACTTCAATTACCTAAGATGTAATTAACTATAGGATCTTGCCCTTATAGGAAGCTTTTCCCGAAGCCAACATAATATAAACCCTATTTAATTCCTTATATTAAATAGGGGAACTTGTCGGCCAATACGGGTTTCGTAGATCAAACAGATGTCATAACTTTCTCTAGTTTATTTGATCGAGCCTCACCTCCAACATAATATAAACCCTATTTAATTCCTTATGTTAAATAGGGGAATTTGTCGGCCAATACATTGTTTCTATTTAATTCCTTATATTAAATAGGGGAACTTGTTGGCCAATACATTGGTTTCGCAGACTCTATTTAATTCTTTATATTAAATAGGGGAATTTGTCGGCCAATACATTGGTTTCGCAGACCTGAATGTAATAATTTTCTTTAGTTTATTTGATCGAGCCTCACCCTCAATTCTTGTGTTTATCCAATGTCATAACTTTTTCTAGTTTATTTGATCGAACCTCACCCTAAACTCTTGTGTTCATCCTTCGGGATAGATACAGGATTTGAGGTAAAGAGCTCTTTCATTTAAACTATGAAAATTATGGGGTCAGTTTGACTTCAACTATTTCAAAACTAAAATTTTTAAAACGTCCTTCCGAAGCAGGCAACGGAATTTCAATTTCGATGACCGACAGCTTCTTACGGGCAAACCCTACACCAAAAATAGTGTGGACATACTCCTACTAAAATTTCGATGATCCTTCCAACTAAGATTATAATAATTGGTATAAGGATTATTAGAATGATTGCTTATTACATTTAAAGTCTCATAAGAAGATTGAGATTCTTTCATTTGTAAAAATGAGTTCTCCTCAAGCACAGGTGTAGTATGAGAATAATTCATTTCATATTGATCTATCTTCTTTAATATAACAACTATTTGGGTACCTAAAATATATATTGCATCAAAATCATGTATACTAGTTGCTATTTTTGGATTTACTCTTTCAGAGGGCAATTTAAAATTATTAGCAGCCATTTCTTCAATTAATGAATATGCTTCATCGAATAGTTTTGACATTAATGATCCACTAACAGTAGCGTCAATTATCAATCTAAGAGATCCAACCAATCCATTATAAAAACTATTAACCAATCTAGCAACACATGGTATGCATACTTTCTAAGAAGATCTTTAAATCTTTCCCAGGCTTCGTAAATTGATTCCCATTCAAACTGACAAAAAGATGAGATATCATTTTTAAGCTTAGCAATTTTTTAAGGTGGGAAATATTTTGATAAGAATTTTTGTGATAAATCTCCCCATGTTTTGATAGATCTAGATGCTAATGAGTTTAACCACATATTAGCTTTATCCCTTAGTGAAAAAGGAAAAAGTCTAAGTCTGACGAAATCATTTGACGCTCCATCAAATTTAAATGTAGCACACAATACTAAAAAACTAACAAGGTGTAAATTAGGATCTTCAATAGTTGTTCCTCCAAACTGATTATTTTGTACCATTTGGATAATAATAGGTTTAAGTTCAAATGAATTGGCAGTTGATACGCCTAAAATATATAGTATTTTTAGACACATTTTTATACTTATTTTTAAGATATTGCACTTTAAAGGAATGTATTTTTGTGTTTTTCTTTCAGGTACAGGTAAAAAGGTGAAAAATGCTTAAAGGAGTAAAAAAGGATCAAATTTGGAGAAAATAGGTGAAAAATGTGCAAAAGTGTTTTGGTGCCTGAGCGCCAGATCCGACGCTTAAGCGTCGATTAAACAGAGAAGACCATGCCTAAGCGCTAGAGGCCCCGTGCTTAAGCGCTAGTGGCCGTTATTGGATGAGTAAATTCAATTTTTTGAAATTTTAAAGAGGTTTTTGAGGCACCTATTGGCTTAATTGGTGGTTACAACCACCATGAACGAAACTTTTTATGAAAGGATGCATCTCTTGAGGAAATACATCGAATCAAGACACATTTTAAAGAGATACCAAGGTACCTTTTGGAGAATTATAAAAGAAGGAAGATTGAGATTTTGAAAGGGGCCTTGAAAGTACTGGGAAAGTTTTGAAAGTTTCAAAATTTTGGAGTTAGTTGGATAGATTTTCATGCACCACATATTTATCCTTTTTATTTTAGTTTATATTGAGAGTGTTGTTAAAGAGAAGAGATTCAAAGGAACTTCAAGTGTTTGGTGGATGACTTTAGATAAGTTTTTATCTTTTATTTTAGACTACTTTTGGTTTTAATTGAGACTTGTTGTTGGTTTAATGATTTCTACTTTTTTATTAAAGTGTGGTTTTGTTTTCTCCATATATTCTGAGTAATTTTCTTTATCTTTCTTCTTAAAATGATAAGTAATTAAGTGTTGATTGGAAGTTGTGGAGAGTATTGATCTTTAATGTTGGAAAAAGTTTTGATGATTCAAATCCATGTACTTCATCTACTTCTTGATTTGGCTAATCCAGATGTTAAAATTTGTTGTGAGAACATGTAAGAACCAGGCTGATATTGTCTCAGTCAATAATTGGAAAGAATCACATGAGATTTTATGAATGAGAATGTAGTTCATATGATTGAGAAACAATAAATAGGGAAATATTCATTAAAGGGTGTACAGCTATAGGACTTCAAAGTGATAGGTTAAAGCCCCCAACTTGGTTTATTATTTTAGGTTCTGATACAAGATGTTAGCCCCCAAGTGAAGGGAATCGAGGGAACTCTAGAGTGAGAGCTAGTATCTTCCCTGCCTAGCCGGTCTTCCAGATTTGAAACTTTAAATTAGCTAATGTTCTTTATAGCATCTCTAGTAAGAGTAAAGTATATTATTGCTCTTATTTGGCATAATACAAATTGTATACTTCCACAATAGAATTCCTATACTTATTACTGATTCATGATAAGGAGAAAGATATTTTCATATTTTGTGCTTTTCTTCTATAAAACCTGAAGTTATCTTTTTAAGTTTGTCCTATTTTTGTCAAAATATTAAAATTACCAAAAATATTTACTGCGAAAACACCTTTAATTTAAATAATTGTCTATTTAAAAATAGAAAGTTTTCCAAAAAGTGCATATTGCATATCTTTCTGTGGTTTTGATATTCAGGTTTTAATAAAAAAAGTCCTATATTACTTGATAACGATATGTATACTTGCGTAGTATCCCAATATATATAAACTAAAAGTTAAATTTTTTATTTTTTTTCAAGATCAAGTTTTTGGTTTTGTTGCAAAATAAAGAAATGTAAGTGAAAAATATAATCAGAATTATTGTTATACTGTTGCATACAAGCAGTTTCAGGATCAAGTTTTTGGCGCCATTGCCTGGGAAGTGAAGTAAAAATTGTAAAAAATATATTGATTTAAAAGCAAATTTCTATTTTTAGAAAGTCTTATTTAAACTTTAAGTTATTGTATTTTATTTTGTGTGTGTTTAGTTTTATTTTATTTTATGTTAGTGTATGTGTAGTTTTAGTTTTGAATGACTAGTGCCCTACGATTATGAATTAGAGAGAACTATTAGAAAAATCAGAAAAACCAAAAAAATTAAAAATCTTAAAAAATCTAAAGAAATTATAGAAATGGCAAGCCAAGATGATAAATATGCTGAAATTCATCAAAAGTTTAGACCTTTAAGAGATTATGCCAACCCTAGTGTAGATGAACTTCGTTGTAGTATTTAAAAAACTACTATAGTGGCTAATTCATTTGAGCTTAAAGCTATTATTATCCAAATGATATCAAATAATTGATTTGGGGGATCACCAATGGAAGATCCAAATTTAGATCTTGCCAATTTTCTAGAATTGTACGCTACATTTAAATACGATGGTGTATCAGATGATGTCGAAACTTAGGTTATTTCCTTTTTCACTGAGGGATAAAACTAAGATGTGGTTGAATTCGTTAGCTCTAAGGTTATTTCCTTTCTCACTGAGGGATAAAGCAAAGATGTGGTTGAATTTATTAGCACATGGATCTATCAGAACTTGGGGTGATTTAGCACAAAAATTCCTTGCTAAATATTTTCCACATCAAAAAACTGTGAATCTTAGAAATGATATTACATCTTTTAATCAGTTTGAAGGTGAATATATTTATGAAGCATGGGAAAGATTTAAAGAACTCTTAAGAAAGTTTCCACACCATGCTATACTAGATTAGTTAATAAATTAAACTTTTTATAATGGATTAGTTGGATCATTTAGATCAATTATCGATGCCGCTGCTGGTGGTTCATTGATGTCAAAACCATTTCATGACACTTATGCTTTAACTACAGAAATGGCTACCAATAAATTTCAATGGCCTTCTGAGAGGGTGAATCCTAAGAAAGTAGCCAATATTCATGAATCTGATGCATTTACCATGTTAGCAAATCAAGTTGATGCAATTTCAAGGAAGTCAGACCAATTTGGAATGAATTTTTCTCAACCAATCTCCATGATTGAAGAAAATTCATTAGGCCTGATAATTTCAAAGAAGTTAGACCAATTTGGAATGAGTTTTTCTCAACCAATTTCCATGATTGAAGAGAATTCATTAGGCCAAATGGTAGATAATTTCAAGGAAGTTTGACTAATTTGGAATGAATTTTTCTCAACCTATCTCTATGATTTAAGAGAATTCATTAGGCCAAATGGTAGATTCTCAAGCATCATTAGGAACTTTGAATGCCATAAATAATAAGTAGAATAACCCATATTCAAATTATTATAACCCAGGTTGGAAAAACCATCCCAACTTTAATTGGAATAATACTATGGGCGGTAATAATCAACAATGGGGGAACAACCAAGCAAACCCCTTGGAAAACTGAAACAACCAACTGAATAATAATTATAGATCAACTTATCTTCCAGGTTTCAACAGTAATCAACAATTTAAGGAGAAGAAGTTATCTATAGAAGAAGCGGTGTTACAAATGAGAAATCAGTTACAAAGTCAAGGAGCTACAACTAGAAAAATTGAGAATCAACTTGGAAAAATTACAAATTCATTAAGTAATAGATACCAAGGAACACTTCATAGTAATACTGAAACAAATACAAAAGACCAGAATAAGGATCTAGTAAAAGTCGTTCAACTTAGAAGTGAAAGAGAGTTGGAATGTAGTGTTCAAAAAGAAACTAAAGTAGAGAGAGAAGAAATTGAAGAATCAAAAGAGGACGCTCCAAAAGATTCTGAGAGGCCTATTTCTCTGCTGAAGTTGGATAAGCAATTTTGAAAATTTTTGGAAATATTTAAGAAGCTTACAATTAATATTTTATTTGATGAAGCCTTAGAACAAATGCCAAGCTATGTAAAGATTATGAAGAATATTCTCAATAGGAAAAGGAAGTTTGAAGATAATGAGACTGTTGCACTTAGTGAGGAGTTAGTATATATTTAGAAAAAGCTTCTTAAAAAGCTTAAAGATCCTAGTAGCTTTACAATTCCATGTGCAATAGTAGACAAATTTTATGGGAAAACTTTATGTGATTTAGGTGCCAGTATTAACCTTATGTCATTATCAATATTCAAAAGATTGGGATTAGGAGAAATAACCCTTACTACTGTAACTCTGTAGTTAGCAAATCATTCGATAACTTACCCTAAAGGAGTTATAGAAGATGTCCTAGTGAAAGTGGATCAATTTATCTTTCCTATTGAATTTCATTGTGCTAAGCATATGGAGGAAGATAAAGAGATACTTATCATTTTAGGGAGACCTTTCCTAGCCACAGAAGGACAAAGATAAAGAGATACCTATCATTTTGGGGAGACATTTCCTAGCCACAAGAAGAGCAATGATTAAGACAAAGAGATACCTATCATTTTGGGGAGACCTTTCCTTGCCACAGAAAGGGCAATGTTAGATGTGCAGAAAGGGGAATTAACAATGGGCATCAATAATCAAACTGCTACTTTCAATATTTTAAGATCAATGAAATGTCCTGCAAAAGGTAACGATGATGAATGTTATAGGATGGAAGTTTTAAGATATCTAAGTGAATGCTATTTCAAAATAACTTATGAAGAAAAATCAGAAGAAAATGATTTGGAACACAACCAAGAAGAGGAATTAGATTGATGTGAAAAACTTTTTAAGGAAGATTCAAACTATGTTCGAGAAAGTTTTGAAATTTTGGACATGATAGACAAAGATAAATCATTTTGTCCATCAATTGAAAAACCTCCAGAACTTGAGTTGAAGTTACTTCCTGATAATTTAAAATATGCCTTTTTAGGTGATTCCTCTACTTTACCATTATAATTTTATCAAAATTAACTATGGAAGAAGAAGAAAGGTTGATGAAAATTTTGAAAAATTTTAAGGAAGCCTCTCGATGGACAATTGCTAATATTAAAGAAATCAGTCCTTCAATTTGTATGCATAAAATTCATATGGAAGAGAACTACAAACCCAAGGCTGATCCTTAAAGGAGACTGAACCCTATTATGAAAGAAGTTGTTAAAGAAGAAAATTTAAAGTGGTTAGATGCTGGAATTATCTACCCTATTTCAGATAGTGCATGGGTTAATCCAATCAGTTTGTTCCTAAGAAAGGAGTAATTGTAACTGTGAATGAGCATAATGAGTTAATACCTACTAGACAAATTACAGGGAAAGGAAGATTAACTGTAACTGTGAATGAACATAATGAATTAATCTACTAGCCATGTTACAGGGTGGCAAATATGCATTGATCATAGAAAATTAAATCTTGCCAGTAGGAAAGATCATTTTCCATTACCCTTTCTAGATCAAATGCTGGATAGACTAGCTAGACATAAATACTTTTGTTTTCTGGATGGATGTACTAGTTATCACCAAATACAAATATCTCCTAAGGATAAAGAGAAAATAACTTTTACTAATCCTTATGGTACTTTTGCTTTTGGAAGGATTCCCTTTGGTTTATGTAATGCCCCTGCTACATTTCAAACCTGTATGATGATAATTTTTGTTATTTAATTGAAAAGGGATTGAAGTATTCATAGATGATTTTTTAGTGTTTTGAACTTCATTTGACTCATGTTTAGAACATTTATCTAAAGTTCTTAAGCGCTGTGAACAAAAAAATTTAGTCCTTAATTGGGAAAAATGCCAATTTATGGTAGCAGGAGGAATTGTATTAGGTCGAAAATGGGTATGAAAGTAGAATTTGCTAAAATTTCTTGATTGCTAATTTACCTTATCCAACAAATGTAAGGGAAATTAGGAGATTTTTAGGACATGCTGGATTCTATAGAAGATATATTAAAGACTTTTCAAAGAATGCTAAACCTTTATGCCATTTACTGGAGAAAGACACAATTTTCAATTTTGATGAAGTATGCCTAAAAGCTTTTTATTTATTAAAAGAAAAATTAATCACTGCACCAATTATAATTTCACCAAATTGGGGAAAACCTTTTGAATTAATGTGTGACGCTAGTGATTATGCTATAGGAGCTATTTTAGGACAAAGATATGATAAAATTTTCAAAGTAATTTACTATGCTAGTAAAACTCTTAATGAAACTCAAATCAATTATACAATAACTAAAAAAGTTATTAACAATAGTATATGCTTTTGATAAATTTAGATCATATTTAATTGGAACTCATTGTGTAGTGCCTTTGATAAATTTAGATCATATTTAATTGGAACTCATTGTGTAGTGCATACAGATCATTCTTGCTATTAAGTACTTAATGAAAAGAAGGATGCTAAACCTAGACTTATAAGATGGATTCTTCTTTTGCAAGAATTTTGATTTTGAATAGTAGATTGAAAGGGGATTGAAAATCAAATTACTAATCATTTGTCCAGGCTTGAGTTAGAAAAACCACTCTATTTTGAAAAAGAAATTAATGAACATTTTTCAGATAAAAAATTATTCACTATTAATGAGTGGCATGTTTCGTGGTATGCCGACATTGTGAACTTTATTGTTAGCGATATTATACCCTATGGATTGACATACCAACAAAAGAGGAAATTTACTTCTGAAGCTAAGACTTATTTTTTGGGATGACCCATTTTTCTATAAACAATGAAAGGATCTAATTATTCGAAGATGTGTAGCATTAGAAGAGACTTATGAAATTATCCAAAAATGTCATAATTCTAATTTTGTGGGAATTTTGGTGTTGATAAAATAACATACAAAATTTTACAATCTGAATTCTATTGGCCTACAATTTTTAGAGATGTTAATGCTCATATCAAAACTTATGATATATGTTAAAGAGTAGGCAATATTTCTAGAAGAAATGAGATGCCCCTCAATTATATGCTAGAAGTTGAAATATTTGATGTTTGGGGATTAGATTTCATGGGACCATTTATACCATCTTTCAAAAATTTATATATTCTGTTATCACTGGACTATGTATCCAAATGGATAGAAACTGTTGCTTTACCTCGATGTGATGCTCAAAGTATTGCAAAATTTTTGAAAATAAACATATTTTTTTAGGTTTGGGATGCCGAAAGTTATCATTACTGATGGGGGAAGTCATTTTAGAAATGCTATAATGGAGAAGTTATTAAGAAAATATCATATAAATCATAGGATTGCTATAACTTATCATCGTCAGACAAGTGGTTTGGCTGAATTATCCAATCGAGAAATTAAAACAATTATGAAAAAATCTGTGAATCCAACAAAAATGGATTGGTCAGTTAAACTTGACTATGCTTTGTGGGCTTATAGGACTGCATACATAACCCTATAGGAATGTCCCCATATAGGCTAATATTTGGGAAAGCTTGTCACTTACTAGTTGAACTTGAGCATAAAGCATATTGGGCAATTAAAGAGTTCAATTATAATTTGAAAGATGATGGTGAGAAAAGATTATTACAATTAAATGAGCTTGAAGAGATAAATAATGAATCTTATGAGAGTGTCAAGATTTATAAAGAAAAGATGAAGATGTGGCATGATCGAATGATTCTTACTAAAATTTTCAGTGAGGGAAACAAATTTTACTATATAATGCAAGGTTAATATTATTTCTAGACAAACTTAAGTCCAGCTGGATGGGCCTATTTGTTGTGATAAAAGTTTATCCTTATGGAGCTATGGATATTAAAGATCCTAAGTCTGAGAAAATTTTTAAAGTTAATGGACGTAGACTAGAAACCTTAATTTATAAGGGATCATCATAAATTTAATGATGAAATGATGTTGGGTCAACCAGAATAAGCATTGGTTACGTCAGGCTGATGACCTAAAACCAAGTGCTTTGTGGGAGGCAACCCATAACTATTAGAGCATTTTTATTTTGATTGTTATTTTGTGTGTGATTAAGAAAATTAGGGTAGTATTTTTGAAAATATTGTGTTAGTAAAGATTTTAAGACTTTATTTAGTGACCAAGACATGTTAGAATGAGAATTTGGATGTTAAGTTGATTAGTGCAAAAATGTGCATTGGCGCTTAAGCACCAGATCCTGTGCTTAAGCATGGTAGTTTAAACACATGTACGAAATTAATATTCTAGAAGGTTTAACTACCAATTAGTTTGTAAAAACATGCCAAGGCAGCTTCTAATTGGTCTAGGAGTTATTGGAAGGATTTAGGCCTATAAATAGAAGGGTTTTGTGAAGGAATTTCACCCCATATCATTTCTAGCCCTCAAAGTGTAAGAGAAAGTGAGATTTAGAGAAAATGTCTTCATGGGAGATGGATTTGAAGAAGAAGGAAGAAACCATGAGGAAGAGGTTCATTAGTCAAAGTGCATAAGAGATGTATAACAGTTTCTTAGTCATTAGTATTGAAGGGATATCAGAGAAGATCAACAAAATTGAGAATACTATGCTTTATTGAAGACCAAGGTACTTGAGTTTCATGCACATCTAGAGCATATTGGATGGCAATTGAAGATGCAATTTAACCACACAAGTTATATAGAGGAAGCGGATAAGGCGATGTTTATAAAGTAGAAATGGATTGAAGAAGATAGTATTAGAGCTCATCACCACCGTCTGTTTTATCAACTCTATATTCCTGGAGAGACTAATGAAAGACAGGAATTTATTCCTTCGACTGAAGAATCAAATTAAGTTTAGTGTTAGAAGTTGTTGTTTTTAAGTGGTTTAGTGTTTAAGTCTTGCTTTTAGTATTTATGACTTCTTATATGTGTTTAATTGTGAAATGATTGTTGTGTTTTTGTATTTAGGAAAATTTTTTCATCCAAGACTATTTGGAGTGAGAATTAAGTGTTTAATGGTACTTGTACTTGTTTTTGAATTTATAAAAGTTTGTTTGTGTGAAAATTTGTGTTATTTCTAGCCTCAAATTGAAATAGTTATTATGGAGATTTTTGAGAGAGAGGGGAGTTATAGAAAGTTGAAAATAGTTATTTAAGTGCTATGAGACCATTTAGGGGTGGTTTACTTAGAAAAATAGTGCATTTTACTTTAATTTAAAAATTTTGAAAATCGTGCACTGGTGCATAAGCGCCATATCTCGCGCTTAAGCCCGAGCCAACCCAAGAGGCAGATGCCTAAGCGCCATTTACCCGCGCTTAAGCCCTGGTTCACAAAAACTGGTTCGCGAACAGTTAAAAGTAAAATTTCAGCCCAAAAAACACCATTTTTAATGCCACCGTCACCTTCAACCTCGTGAGTTCACAATTTTTGAGGGCTAGGGCACATCTAAAGTGAAGTTATCTTGGTGGAATTAAGTGAAATTTGCTAGATCCAAGTTCCTTGAGGTAAGAGCTTTAGTTCTTTGCAAGAATTTTGGATTTTCACTATATATTTTGAGCACATTTGGAGAAATTCAAAAATTTACTATTCATGGTGAAAAATGAGAAAACAATCTATGGAAATTGCATGGGAAAGTGTATTTATACTTTGGAAGTTTAGTTCAGTAATTTAGACTTGATTTTTGAAGTTATTTTTGGAATTTATAAAATTTATAGAATGAGTTCAAGAATGAAGAGGAGCAAAGGAAAAAGTCTTTTTGATTCAAGTAAATTTATTAGTTTGAAGGCTCAAGATATGTATAGTGATGTGTTGCATTCATGGAAACTGAATTTGGAGCAATTTTTAGGAATCCAGGTGGAGATGTAGAGGATTTGATATTTCACCAACTGTGAGAACAATTATGTTGTTTCTCTGCTGTGGCGGTTATTTCTATTTTTAGGGAGTTCTATGCAAACCTCTTTGAGGCTAAAGATAATAGAGTCATGGTTCGAGGAAAGATGGTACCTTTTTCACCGAAGGTAATTAACTTGTTTTATCATCTACCACCTAATACGTTATGTTTTTATGCAAATTATAGTCCGACTAAAGCAGAGTTAGATGAGATTATTTCTTACTTGACCGTTGGAAGAGGACTTTAGAAGATCACTAAAGAGAGGAGAGTTAACTTCCCAACTTCAAAGTTATGTGTACCTTTGATCTCAATTTTTTATATGTAAGGATTTATAAAGTTGACACCACTACAGTGCCAAAAACTTGATCCTTGTATGAAAAGTAAGTTGTGTAAAATATATATAATTATAGGCAATTAATAATGAGATTCTACGCAAGTATACATATCATTATCAAGTAATAAATGACTTTCTATTTAAACCCCAAATATCGATCCCACGGGGAAGGTGTAAATTGGAAATGATAAGTTCTACTAGAAAATTTATAGAAAATTAAACAAAATCACTATCAATAATTTTGAATGTTGAGATGCTATCAAAACTAAAGTACTTAACTATTAGGAAAACAAAAATGCAAAGTTTAAAAAGTAAATACTAATCTACTAACTATGTTTATGTAATAATATATCTTATGTGAAAAAGCATCCTTCTCACTACAATAAGATTCCGGTGAAATGAGATGAGATAAATGTTTATAATATGCATTATGCCAAATAGGAGCAATTATAATTATTTACCTTGATACAGTGCATAGAAAATCATTGGCTAATCCTAGGTTTAGTCCCTAAGTTCGTGACAAGGCTCGGAGGACACGACTCCCACTCCAGAGCTCCCACTTCCCTTCACCTGAAGGCTAACTCTCGCTTTAGTTTTTAAACACTAAGACCGAATTGGGCATTTTAGTCTGTCACCCTAAATATTCTCCAATTCTACACCCAATAAAGAATATTTCCCTATTTATTTGCACTAAATTCCATGAACAAATTTCTCCTCCATGAAATCAAATGTGATCCTGACTCTGTTGTAGATTTCATACTCCATTTACATATTTTAATAATTCAATTGACCAGATCGAAATGTAAATTAAGTTTGGGGTTGAAAAATCATCACAATTTATTTTATATTTTAATATTGGCACATCATATTATCTCTTTATTTCACCATATCTGAGAGTAGGGAGAAAGATAGAGGGAACTACTTAGATTTCATGAGAAAGACACAACAAAACACAAACTTCATATATAAAAGAAAGTTCATACAACACTAATAAATAAACAAAACTTATCTGAAACTCTTTCTCAAAGCAAATCCCTTGTAGCCTTTCCTTATAAATACAGGAAGAAGATATCTCTCACTTTTCTCCTTCTCCAACACCCTTACAAAAAATTGCACCCTAAATCTCAACACACAAACTCTAAAATATGAAAGAAAAATCACTAATGGACTCCAATATGGTGGTGAAATGAAGATGGATTATGAAGAATGGAAAAAATGGAGCTTTGTGGAATGTTTTGAAGTGAAAAGAAGTCCATTTCCTGATTAATTTCGGCCCCAAATAAAGCCCAAGGTTAGTTCTCCAAGAGGTGCGTCCAAAAACTCTTCAAAAATCATCCAAATACATCAAACCTTCTAGAAATGGGGGCTAAACCGCCTTCGGCGTCATCGACGTTAGTTTGGCGCTGAGTAGAACTTTTAGTTGTTTTGTTGTTCTGCATTGTCGGCGCTGCCCTTGGCGCGATCGGTGCTACCCTTAGTGCGGTCGGCACCGAGTACTTAAAAAACGTCATTTTGACTCCAAATTCCATCCTTTTTTGCTTCCTTTTTGCTTTAAGTCCTAAAAATCAACAACCTGCAGGAAAACATCAAAATACCTTCCATTAAGGTGCAATATCACAAAAAATAAGTATGAAATAAGGGTCTAAAAATGCATGTATTTTTGGCATATCAAAATCCCCCAAACTTACATGTTACTTGTCCTGAACTAACTCCTCTACTACATAAAAATATGACTTATGATAAAGAATTGAACTTCTAGACTTCCATATTTAAGTTTTGTAAACATAATAATATAACTTTAGAAAAATTAAAAACAACTCCAGTTAATACTAAAGGTGCTAGGATATTCAGTAATTAAGTCTAGATTTTCGATCCTCTATTTCTTTCAAGAAAAATTGTAATTTGTCATATTAAAGTCACTTAGAAATTTATATGACAAAGAACTTCATAAAACTTTATTAATCATTAAGCTAATGCTCAAATAAAAAGTTTAGAAAATATTTCCAAGTCTTTTTCTTTAAGTTGATTCAAGTGAAGCTAATTTTTAATTAGTCATCTCCTCAAGCTTCTCCCCACATCTTTTTTCTTTTTTTCTTTACTTTTCAAGATAATTTTTAATCTCATTTTTCTTTTCTTTCTTCTTCTTTCTTTTTTTTATGTATGTGAGAATTATTATATTTGGATAGCCTTTAATAATTTTGAACTTCACTATCCTCTTCTTAAATTTAAGAACTTTTTATATTTCTTCACTTAACAAATTTATATTAACTTAAAAATTACATAAAGTTTAATTCTTTTCTTTTTTACATGAACCTTTTAAGATTTTGAATACTTCAAAAATAGAAATTCCTTTACTTAAAATAGAAAAACATAGTCTCACTCTCTTTTAACAAATATCTTAGACTCTAGAATTAACCTTTATTATTGAAAATTTTTTACTTAAATTTACTATATATTTAGAAACATAAATATAGTTATCCAAAGTTATCTCCTAATACCAAAGGTCATGTTAAATTTAAAATATAATTCTAGAGACTTTATAAAATATATTTAAAACTATTCATAAATTAAGTATAGTTAAGTGAGGACAAATAAAATTAAGTTCTCTTTTCTTTTTAAGATAATTTTTCTCCCCCCCCCCCCCAAACTTAANTGTTAATTACAATACATATAACAAAGTGCTGAAACTAATAATAGAACTAAACTAAATTCTAAAAATAAAAATAGTTTTACACATTACAGTTTCACATTACAACATAACAACAAAGTCTCAACAATATCACAAAACAAACAATACAATCACAAAGTATAACATATATAAACAAACAAACAAAAAGATCACCAGCCGTCATCTTCTTCATCATTAGCATCTAACTTTTGCTACTGATATGGAGTATAAACAGGGTGAATAGGGAACTAAACTGTATGATCACCCCTCAAGTATTTCACTAAAGCATCATCATAAGCTGCATCATATTGAAACTTCTGGCGAATCAGATCATTTGTATGAGCATTTCTGGCATCCTCTCCTCATCAGGTCTGAAAACAACTCTTGCATGCTCACAAAGTGTATAAATGAGAGTAGGGTGTGCCAATCCACCAGTGGTATCTCCTAGAGCAATAAATCGAGTGTTCATATAAATGATAGAACCTACATTTATATCCATCACTTGTCGAATACAGTTACACAGGATGGCTCTATCCTTGGTCACTTCACTATGATGGTTTGTTGGAATCATCCTGCTAAAATAAAATAATTTCAGGCCTTAGATACTACATTTAACATAGAAAGGGGAAAGTTGACTTTAACTCCATTCTTTACTTTCTAAGCCCCTTTCTCACCAGTCAGAAAAGAAATAACCTCATCTAAGGCCCATTTGTGGCAGAGAATGAATGATACTGGCATCTATAAACATCTTCAAACTGATAAAACTCATTTATTTTTTCTTGGAGTAAACTCTACCCTTTTTCCTCGAACAAAAACAAAATCATCAGAAGCCTTCAAAAAGTTGGCATAAAATTCCATAACTTCCCAACTATCACATCGACAGTAAAATAACAGAAGTTTTCCTACTGCCGAGCGATAACCAATCGTTTAACTTCTCCTCTAAGATTTTTGAAACCTCGTTCTAGAATAACTTTCTTATTTTCTTGAAGATTATGAAATTGAGTACTAGCTTTAAAGCTAACAAAATTTTGCTCGTCATATTCTATTTTTCTTTTGCTCGATCTAGGGCTATAGGAAATCTAGAAAAATTTGATAAAAATTTGAATAAATTCCAAAATTCTGAAAATCAAAATGTAAAGCACTTTAAACTTAAATCCACTAAGTAAAAGTTTTTTACCAAAGCATTTTATCAAAATCTCTAAAAAAAACCCAATAATTTTGGATCTAGGCAATGTGAGAAAAATCTTTTGTGAAAAAAAAAGTTTTACTTTAAAGTGTAGCTCTTACCTAGAGAAAATGAAATCCGAAGTTCCTTTGTCTTTAAATCGCCTCGTCCTAGGTATAAAAACTGAAGGTTAAAGGTGACTTTAGGGGTAAAAATGGAGGTTTTGTAGTGAAAATTACAAAGTAAAGAGGTTATTACTGATCTTGGGTTGAACGCGCCGATTGCGCCCATGCCAGCGCGGTCGGCACTGAAGGCCCGAAATTCACTATTTTGATTTTTTCAAAATTTCAACTTCCTTTTAATTTACTCCAAAATTTTTTTTAGTATTTTTGAACAATAATTTTTATCTAATAATATTTCAAAAATAAACATTCACAAACAATCATTTTCACAAACAACAACAAACTAACTTTTATATATAAAAATACACTTTTACAAACACATTTCACAAATCACACATTCACACCTATTAAGCAAACTGATTATAAATCAGCGTTGAAATCAAGCCACAACACTTAAAGGTGACATAAAACTATACACATAATCAAAGTTCAGAATTCTAAAGCAAAAACAAACCAAACCAAATTAAATCAAATCCACACAATTACATTAAATTCATAAATATTCTTAAGAAAGTAGAGAATCCAAAGTCTTCAGTCATTCTGCTTCATCATCAGGGCTTTCACCTCCTCAAATATCTCCCATGGATTGGTAATGAACATATAGGTTGTAGAAGGATCGGTACGGGAATTGATCTGTCAAATTTTCTTCAATCCACCCATTTTCTTTAAACATCTGAACAATCCTGCTTCAAAAGTTCCAGTATGATCAAATTTTTCTTTCATTCTCCAATCAAGGTGATCAAAAAGGTACTTAAGATCTCCACTACATTCATAATACTCTGAAGTTTCCTTTCAATTTTCTTCAATTTCTTCTTCAAAGTAAGTGAACTTCTTACTGTTGGTGGTATTAATGGAGTTGAAGCATGTGAAGAATGATCCAGCATTTAGTGCTTCATTTCCATTACCAACATACTGATCATCAATAGGGATCATGGGCTCCCATGGTGGTAAAAATTTTTCTCAACTTTCATATGGCACTTGAGATTGACTATAAATCAAAAAAATTGTAGAAAAATGCACAAGTCTATAAATTGGCCCATTTATAATGATACCCATAACAAATTTAAATATGATTGATCCTATATCAATAGGTTTTTTCATTTGAATACACTAGTTTAAAATAACACTTTCCTTGGTGACTCTATTAATCTTCATAGTAGGGAGTAATTTTGCACAAATAAGGAAATGCTACTGCTTCAAAATTGGATTAAGTGATGAAGCAGGAAAACTAATATATCATTCATCTCGTATTTCCCACATATCACTTTCATCCGTTATAAAATTAGAAACATCTTGCATCAAATCTCGCGTAGGAATGAAACTTGTATAATGACAAATTTGAACATTTTCTATCCTATACAAGTCATTAATCCTCGCAGGAGTAAATGGTACAGCCTTATCTCATACAAAGACAACTCCTTAGGTATTTCCATGTAGATTTGCATAGAACGCCTTCACTACGGGCACAAAAATCACAACGGTAGTGCAACACAGAACTTCACATTACCTTTACAAAATGATCTTGTTAACCTGAGCACTTGGATTGATCAATCCATGATTAACAAATCCTCTCCCCTTGATCAATCTCTTTGTCGTAATAACTTTATCATATAATTTCTACGCGTCAAAACTAATAAATTTGGAGTTTTTAGGACTCTATATCTTGAAGTATTTCTGAAATTGGAAGCCATGAAATCCAAAAATAGGAAGTTTCTAGGTGTCCTAGGAAGTTTTTAGGACTTTAAAAACACCTCACAGAAGTTATTATGTAGCGAAATCCCACCAAAGTCCACCAAAAGTTGTCTGAACCGTCAAATCGCTCTTGACATCGTCGGTGCTGCCGGCACTGAGGTCCGTTTTCTTGGGCGTTGTAGGCACCCATTCTATCACCGTCAGTGCTAGTGGCCAAAATTTTGTGACTTTCATTTTTCGTTCAATTTAATTC
The DNA here is from genome assembly GCA_002079205.1 of Phalaenopsis hybrid cultivar. NCBI lineage: Eukaryota > Viridiplantae > Streptophyta > Magnoliopsida > Asparagales > Orchidaceae > Phalaenopsis > Phalaenopsis hybrid cultivar. The sequence goes on from JXCR01121221.1 coordinate 121,814, forward strand.
CAACATTTTATTCAATACCAATATTTAACTTAATTTATAATAAATGAAATTGTGTAGGATTATTATCTACTAATATATAAGACACTTATAAAAAAAAATAGTAATACATTAACATATATGTATGGGTTGCCTCCCACAAAGAGCTTGATTTAACGTCGTCAGCTCGACACACCATTTGTTTAGTTGGGTTGACTTAACAATAAAACTTCTTTAAATTGAGGTATGTGCCCTTCATAATAATGTTTTAGACGATGCCCATTAACTTTAAATACCTTTCCAATGTTAGGATCTTTAATAACAATAGTTCCATAATGATAGACTTTAATCACTTTAAATGGTCATAACCATCTGGATTTCAGTTTTCCTGGAAACAATCTCAATCTTGTATTATATAATTAAACTTCTTGTCTAGGTTCAAATTTCTTCTGAATAATCTTCTGATCATGTCATATTTTCATTTTTTCTTTATAGATTTTTGCATTAATCTCTTCTTACCAGCATCTTTTAGATTAAAATTAAATTCCTTAATAGCCCAAAATGCTTTATGCTTTAATTCTACTAGTAAGTGACACGTTTTTCCAAATATCAGTCTGTATGGGGACATTCCTATAGGAGTCTTATAAGTAGTTCTATATGCCTATCATGCAATATCTAGTCTAGTAGATCAATCCAATTTATAAGGATTTATAGCTTTTTCTAAAATACGTTTAATATCACGATTTGATATCTCTACTAGACTGCTAGTGTGAGGATGATCAGTAGTAGAGAATCTATGCATAATATCATATTTCTTAATTAATTTTTTGATTCTCTTATTCCTAAAATGAGATCCTCCATCAGTAATAATTACTCTCAGCATTCCACATCTTGTAAAAATATTTTTAATTAAAAATTTAGAAACACTCTGAGCATCACATCTGGGTACAACAATAGCTTCAATCCATTTAGTCATATAATAAATAGCAAGTAATATATATAAGTTTCCAAATAAAGGCATAAATGGTCCCATAAAATCTAATCCCCACACATAAAAAATTTCAACTTCCAATGTGTAATTTAGAGACATTTCATTTCTTTTAGAAATATTTCCTACTCGTTCACATCTATCGCACAGTTTAATATATTTATTAACCTCTTTAAAAATAGTAGACCAATAAAATCCAGCTTGCAAAATCTTATATGCAATTCTATTTGTTCCAAAATGTCCTCTAAATTCAGAATCTTGACATCTTTCAATTATCTGTTGAGTTTCTTTATAAGGCACATATCTTCTAATAATTAGATCTTTACATTTTTTATATAAATATGGGTCATCCCAAAAATAGTCTTTTGAATCATATATAAATTTCTTTAATTATGAATTTTTTATATCATAGTTAAAATATCACTTACAATATAATTCACTATATCAGCTTACCACGGTACATCCATTTCATCAATACTATATAACTGTTCATCGGGGAAATTTTCTAAAATTTCATTTGCAAAATTAGTTAATATTTTTATTTCTATCCTAGACAAATGATCAGCTATTTGATTATCATTTCCCTTTATATCAATCACGGTAAAATCAAACTCTTGCAACAGAAGTATCCATCTAATTAATCTTGGTTTGACATCCTTCTTTTGTATTAAGTATTTAATAGCAAAATGATCTATATACACTATACATTTATTTCCAATTAAATAAGGTCTAAATTTATCAAAGACAGAAAATATAACTAATAACTCTCTTTCAGTAGTAGTATAATTAATTTGAGCATCATTTAGAGTCTTACTAACATAATATATAACATTAAGAACTTTGTCGTGCCTTTGTCCTAATACAACCCCAATAGCATAATCATTAGCATCGTACATTATTTCAAATAAATTTTCCCAGTCAGGTGGTACTATTATAGGTGCAGTGACTAATATTTGTTAATAATTCAAATGTTTTTATGCATTCCTCATCAAAATCAAATTTCTTATATTTTTCTAAAAGTTGGCATAGCGGCTTTGTTATTTTTGAAAAAAAATTTATGTAGCGCCTGTAAAAATCAGCATGTCCTAGAAAACTTCTCACCCCATTAATATAAGTAGATGGTGGTAATTTTTCTATAACTTGGATTTTTGTAGGATCTACCTCCATGCATTTTTTCAAAAATTTTATGCCCAAGCACAACACCTCCTGCAACCATAAATTGACATTTTTCCCAATTTAGCATTAAGTTGACTTTTTCACATACTTCTAGAATTTTTTTTAAATTACTAAGACATAACTCAAACGAAGTCCCAAATACAGAAAAATCATCCATAAACACTTTCATTCCATGTTCTATAAAATTGCTAAAAATTGACATCATACACTTTGAAATGTTGTAGGTGCATTGCATATTCCAAAAAGCATTTTACGAAAAGCAAATGTTCCATATGGGCTTGTAAATGTTGTTTTCTCTTGATCCACTGAAGTAATTAGAATTTGATGATAACCGATATATCCATCTAAAAGCAATAATATTTATTCCCAACCAATTTATCCAACATTTGGTCTAGAAAGGGTAAAAGAAAGTGATCTTTTCTAGTGGCCATATTTAATTTTCCATAGTCAATACAAATTTGCCAACCAATAACTTGTCTTATTGGTATTAATTCATTTTTCTCATTTTATTCATCAGTTACTCCTCATTTCTTTGGAACACAGTGAATTGGGCTTACCCAAGCACTATCTGAAATAGGATATATAATTTCAGCATCCAACCATTTTAAAATCTCTTTTTTAACAACTTCTTTCATTATAGTGTTAAACTTTCTCTAAGGATCAGCTTTAGGTTCATATTGTTCATCTAATAAAATTTTGTGCATACAAATTGAAGGATTAATTTCTTTAATATCTGTTAAAGTCCATCCAAAAGTCTTTTTATACTTGTTCAACATTTCTACTTACTTTTGTTCTTGAATTTCAGTTAACTCAGAAGATATAATAACATGCAATGTAGATGACTCTTCTAAAAATACATACTTTAAATGGGCAAGTAATATCTTTAGTTCAAGTTTAGGTGGTTTAATACTTGAAGGAATAAGATTTTTACTATCGTTTTCCAACAAGTCTAACATTTTAATTTTGCCCTGAATATAATCCAAATCTTCTCCTTTTATTTCATTTTCATTCTAAAAAGATTCTCCTTGCTATAATTTATCTTCACACTTATTCTTAAACTGTTCATTACTCAGATAATCAGCTACTTCCATCCTGAAACATTCATTATCTTTTTCTATTACAGGATATTTCATAACTTTTATTATATTAAATTTTTCTTCTTGATCATTAACTCTCATTATTAATTCTCCTTTTTGCACATCTACTTTCTTGATCATTAACTCTCATTTTTAATTCTCCTTTTTACACATCTATTACAACTCTTCATGTTGCAAGAAACGGTCTCCCTAAAATAATAGGAATCTCTTTATTTTCCTCCATATCCAATACTATAAAGTCTACAAGGAAAATAAATTTATCCACTTTTACTAGTACAATCTCTATAACTCCTTTTGGATAAGTTATTGAGGGATCACTTAACTTAAGAGTAACAGTAGTAGGGGAAATTTCTCCCAAATCTAAATGTTTAAAGATCGATAATGTCATAAGATTGATACTTGCTCCTAAATCACATAAAGCTTTTCCATAAAATTTTTCACAAATTGCACAAGGTATAGAAAGACTACCAGGATTTTTTAACTTTTCAGGAAGCTTTTTCTGAATAATAACACTACACTCTTCATTGAGTGCAACGGTCTCATGATATGTAAACTTCCTTTTTTTATTTAGTACATCCTTCATAAATTTTACATAACTTGGCATTTGTTCCAAAACTTCAACAAAAGGAATATTTATCGTTAATTTCTTAAGGATTTATAAAAATTTTGTAAATTGTTTATCTTTATTTTTCTGCTTCAGTCTTTGAGAAAATAGAGGTAATGGTTTTTTTAAAGGAACCTGTGTTTGTTCATTTTCATGTTGATCATTTTCCATTTCTTCCTTCTCTTCATCAATTTTAGTTTCTCTTTAGATTCTTGTTTCAAGTTCTTTTCCACTTTGTAATTGAATAACTTTAATTTGCTCTTTATTTTGATCTTTTGGACTAACTTCCACAATACTCAGAAGAATTCCAAAATGTCTGTTACTAATTGCAGTACCAATATGTCCTAATTGATTTTCAATTTTTATAATAGCAGCCCCTTGATTTTGTATTTATTTTCCCATATTGAACATCACCTCTTCCATCATCAACTTCTTTTCCTTAACTTGTGGGATAGGATTGGAGTTAAATCCTGAAGGATAATAAGGTAAAAAATTAGGATTTCCTTGATTGTTCAGATTTTTGGATGGATTCACCGGATTGTTATAATTATATAATTAGGGTGATTTTTCCATACAGGTTAGAATAGGGATTGTTATTTTAATTATTTATAGTTTTTAAAGTTTCATAAAATGGTTGAGTATCAATAATCTGTCATAGTGAATTTTCCTCTAATACTGGGGGTATTTAAGAATAGTTAACTCCTATTTGATCAATCTTTTTAGAAATAACAACAATTTGAGAAGCCAAAATAGACATTCCCTCTTAGGATTTACCTTTTCAGAGGGCCACTTAAAATTATTATTAGCCATTTCTTCAATTAAAGAATATGCTTCATCAAAAGGTTTTGACATTAATGATCCACCTGCAATAGCATCTATAATAGATCTTAGTGATCCTACTAATCCATTGTAAGAGGTTTGAATTATTAACCAATCTGGCAAAGCATGGTATGAAAATTTTCTAAGAAGATCTTTAAATCTTTCCTAGGCTTTATATATAGATTCCACTTCAAACTGAAAAAAAGATATAATATCATTTCTAAGCTTAGCAGTTTTCAATGGTGGAAAATATTTAGCCAAGAACTTTTGTGATAGTTCTCCCCAAGTTCTAAAAGATCCAGGTGCCAATGAATTTAACCAAGCCTTGGCTTTATTATATAATGAAAAAGAAAAAAGTCCAAGCCTAACATCATCATTAGACACTCCTTCATATTTAAATGTAGCACAAATCTCAACAAAACTAGTAAGATGTAAGTTAGGATCTTCAGTAGGTGATCCTCCAAACTGATTATTTTGTACCATTTGGATAGTAGCAGATTTAAGCTCAAATGAATTAGCAACAACATTAGGAATTTGAATAGTAAAGTGAAGTTCATCTGCTGTTGGATTCACATAATCTTTTAAAGGTCTTTGTCGATTCTCATTTATTGGATTTTCTAAGTTATTTGCCATTTCTTTTAAATTTTTAATTTCACTTTGTTGTTTTCAAATTTTTCTAATAATACATTATAACTCTGAATCGTAAGGTACTAAGCCTTTAGATCCAATATTTCACATAAATAAATAAAATAAGCAATGTAAAATTCTTTTTTTTTAAATACTCTTAAATAAATTTCTTTTTAGATTTTTTATTTTTTATTTTTTTATTTTTATATATTTTTTTAGTATATATATTATCTTTAACATTCCTAATTTTTCAAAACTAATTAATTTACCTAAATTTAACTGTTACCTTCCCCACACAAGAACGCCAAAATCTTGATCCCAATTTTTTATATGTAAGGATTTATGAAGTTGACACCACTACAATGCCAAAAACATGATCCTTGTATAAAAAGTAAGTTGTGTAAAATATATATAATTATAGAAAATTAATAAAGGGATTCTACGCAAGTATACGTATTGTTATCAAGTAATAAAAGAATTTCTATTTAAACCCCAAATATCGATCCCACGGGAAAGGTGTAAATTGACAATGATAAGTTTTACTCGGAAATTTACAGAAAATAAAAAAAAAAATCACTGTCACTAACTTCAAATGTTGAGATGTTATCAAAACTAAAGTACTTAACTATTTGGAAAACATAAATTCAATGTTTAAAAAGTAAATACTAATCTACTAACTATGTTTATGTAATGAAGATTTCTTATGTGAAAGCATCCTTCTCACTACAATGAGGTTCTGGTGAAATGAGATGAGATAAATGCTTATAATATGTATTGTGCCAAATAAGAGCAATTATAATTCTCTACCCCGATACAGTGCATAGAAAATCATTGGTTAATCCTAGGTTTAGTCCCTAAATCTGTAGCTAGGCAAGGAGGATACTGGCTCCCACTCCAGAGCTCCCACTTCCTTTCACCTGATGTCTAACTCTCGCTTTAGTTTTTAAACACTAAGACCAAATTGGGGATTTTAGTCTGTCACCCTAAATTCTCCAATTCTACACCCAATAAAGAATATTTTCCTATTTATTTGCACTTAATTCCATGAATGAATTTCTCTTTCATGAAATCAAATGTGATCCTAACTCTGTTGTAGAACTCATACTCCATTTCCCGGATCATATGTTTCACAACATATTTTAATAATTCAATTGGATAGTTCAAAATGTAAATTAAGTTCGGAGTTAAAAAATCATCACAATTTATTTTATATTTTAATATTGGCACATCATATTATCTCTTCATGTCACCATATCTCAGAGTAGGGAGAAAGATAAGGGAATTACTCAGATTTCATGAGAAAGAGACAACAAAAAACAAATTTCATATATAAAAGAAAGTTCATACAACACTAATAAATAAACAAAACTTATTTTAAACTCTTTCTCAAAGCAAATCTCTTGTAGCATTTCCTTAGAAATGTAGGAAGAAGATATCTCTCACTTTTCTCCTTCACCAACACTCTTACAGAAAGTTTCACACTAAATCTCACCACAAAAACTCTAAACTATAAAAGAAAAATCACTAATGGACTCCAATATGATGGTGGAATGAAGATGTATTATGAAGAATCATGAAAATGGAGCGTGGTGGAACGTTTTGGAGTGAAAAGGAGTCCATTTCCTGATGAATTTTGGCCCCAAAAAAGCCCAAGGTCGGTTCTCCAAGAGGTGCCTCCAAAACTATTCAAAGATCGTCCAAATACATCGAACCTTCTAAAAAAGGGGGCTGAACCGCCTTTGGCGCCAGCGGCGCTAGTCTAGCGCCTTAAGTGCTAAGTAAAAAATTCAGCTGTTCTGTTGTTCTGCGCGGTAGGCGCTGCCCTTGGTGCGGTCGACACCTTCAAAAACATCATTTTTACTCCAAATTCCATCTTTTTTGCTTCCTTTTTGCTTTAAGTCCTAAAAATCAACAACTTGCAAGAAAACATAAAAATACCTTCCATTAAGGTGCAATATCACCAAAAACAAGTATAAAATATGGGTCTAAAAATGCATATATTTTCGGTATATTAACCTTCAAAGGCGTGTCACTATTTTATTTCTTCTTGTCTCTACTAACAAATCATCTCATTGAAGTGACCAGAGAGACAGAGCGACGTTAAATTATTGTATCAAGAAAGGAAAGCCCATCAACATAGGAGCTTTGATTTATCAGACTATCATCAGTTCTGCCACTACCGTTACTACTGCAGGTCTGAGATTTGCTTTCTTTATCTTTTCTTTATGTGAGCAGGTTGGAGTTAAATATGATAGTTGGGAGGAAGTGTTGTTACCTCTAAAGCTCATCACAAAGGTGAATGTGAAGAATTATTCAGAGCATTCTATTTTTGGCTGGAGAGGAGGATTTTCTAGGAGTTATAGAATGGAGACGTCTACTGCTTCTACATCTACACCATCTACCTCATGTGCTTCTACATCTAGAGTTGGGTCTACTGAGACTCAATATTAATTATTGGAGAGGATGATGGATCATATTAATTTTACCGCTAATAAATTTCAAAATTTAGAGCATTTTGCAGAGCATAATGATAGGTATAGTAGGAGAAAGTGTGATTATGAAGAGAAATTCCACTCATCTCTAGAGAACCTAATTAGGGGCAACCCAAGAGTGCAATTTCCTTCATATCCTTGATATCCTGTTTATGAGCCTGTAGAAAAGTGGTATAGCGGTGATTCAGAAGAAGAGTAGTAGAATTGAGAGATTTTTATGTTTGTAATATGTGTTAGACTATGTGCTTTGGACTTGAGATTTGAGATGTGTTGTTTATTTTTATGTTGTGGACTATGTGGTGTGGTACTGCTATTTTTGCATCTTTGTGATACTATGTATTGTGTTTTGGACTTTTGTATTTTATTTTTGTTGTGATGTTTATGTTATTTAGTAGCTTGTTTTAAAATTCTAGGGTAGTAATTGTTGTGAGTTTTGTGATTTAGTTAGTTTAGAACTCAATGTCTTTTGAAAAGATGAAAATCTTCCTAACTTAGGTCTTAAATAGTAAATTTCAAAAACTGCTATCTTGTATTTTTCTTTTATCATGTTTGTGAGTTTGTTTTTATGTTGAAATCGTGAAGTCAAGTCAGTGTGTTGGTTTGCTTTTATGTTTATACCCACTGTTTAGAAGTCTATTGAATCTTTACATGTTGAATTGAAATGAAAATATTAGAAAATTTGATCAAAATTAATTTTACTCCTATTTTTAGTTTTATACTTGTATCATTAGGGTATAAAAATTCCTGTTAGCAGTAATTTTAATTTTCATTCCTGCTAATATATATTTGATGCTGAACTATTTAATCTGTTAAAAATTTAAATTTGAGGGGATGAAAATATTTTTAGAACTTGAATTTTATTTGTTTTCAAATGAACTACAAGTGAATTTGATTTGAAAAAGAAAAATTGATCATGTATATGAAGTTATATTAGGGAAGTAAAATTCGATTTTAGAAATGAGTGAGAATTTAGTTGAAATTTTGAGTAATGAAGAAAAACTTTCAGCAAAAGTTTTTAGTGTAAAAAATGATTAATATAAGTAACTATCTTTAGTAAGAAACATTGTATTTTTAAATATTTTAGAAATTTAGACTTTTATTTTTAATACTTAAATTTATTTTATTAAAAATAATTTTTAAAGTTATTATTACATTTATAAGTAAAAGTTTTGTATCAAGACTTTGCTTTAGGAAAGGAAAAGTAGAATTCAAAATTATTAAATGGTCTATCCAGATATAGTAATCCTTGCCTAGTAAAAAGAAAAATAAAAGAGAAAGAAAAAGAAAAGAAAAAGAAAAAGATAAGAAGAAGAAGAAGAAGAAGAAGAAGAAAAAGTGAGGGTGGAAAAGATTGAGGATTAGTGCCTAATCAAAAATTGGTTCTACATTTGATATTTTTAAAGTATAAGACTTGAGAAAATCTTAAGCTTATAGATATAATATAGTAAGTAAAATTATTCTTAATAAAAATTTTTAGGTGGAGATAATAAAAGAACTAAATTCTAAATTTGGAAGACTTACAATATTTCTGAATTAGATAAGAACTCATATTTTCATCATTCTTATCATTAAAAATTCCTAAACTTTAAGTTGGTCTCATTTACTCAATATTTTTTCTAAATTGGACTACTATATTTCTAAATCTAAATTTTAGTAACTCCTAAAGAAACTCATATACATATCATACATATTTAGCTTTTAAAGATTGAAGTGTCACTTGAGGATAAGTAACATTTTAAGTTTGGGGGATTTTGATACACCTAAAATATATAGTGTTTTTAGACACATTTTTACACCTATTTTTGAGATATTGTTCTTTAATGGAAGGTATTTTGTGTTTTTCTATCAGGTACAGGTAAAAAGGTGAAAATTGCTTAAAGGAGTGAAAAAAGATCAAATTTGGAGCAAATAAGTGAAAAACGTGCAAAAGTGTTTTGGCGCCTAAGCGCTAGATCCAACGCTTAAGCGTTAGTTAAACAGAGAAGGCCGCACCTAAGCGCCAGAGCTCCCATGCTTAAGTGCCAGTGGCAGCTATTGGATGAGTAAATTTGGTTTTTGTGAATTTCAAATAGGTTTTTGAGGCACCTATTGGCTTAATAGGTGGTTACAACCACCATGGACAAAAATTATTGCCAAAGGATGCATCTCTTGGGGAAATACATGGAACTTAGATACATTTTGAAGAGATACCAAGATACCTTTTGGAGAGTTATAAGAGAAGGAAGATTGTTACTTTGAAAGGGGTCCTGAAAGTACGGGGAAATTTTGAAAGTTCTAAAATTGGGCAGTTAGTTAGAGATATTTTCAGGCACCACATATTTATCCTTTTTATCTTAGTTTTATATTGAGAGTGTTATCAAAGAGAGCAGATTCAAAGGAACTTCCAGAGTATGGTGGAGGACTTGAGATAAGTTTTTATCTTTTGTTTTATACTACTGTTGGTTTTAATTGAGACTTGTTGTTGGTTTGATAATGATTTCTACTTTTAAACAAAAGTTTGGTTTTATTTTCTCTATGAATTCTAAGTAGTTTTCTTTATCTTTCATCTTAAAAAGATAAGTAATTAAGTGTTGGATGGAGGTTATGGAGAGTAGTGATCTTTAATGTTGGAAGAAGTTCTGTTGATTCAAATCCATGTACTTCATTTACTTCTTGATTTGGCCAATCCAGATGTTAAAATTTGTTTGTGAGGAAATCAATGTACTTCATTTACTTCTTGATTTGGCCAATCCAGATGTTAAAATTTGTTGTGAGAACATGAAAGAACCGAGCTGGTATTGTCTCAGTCAACAATTGGAAAGAATCACATGAGGTTGTATGAATAATTTAAATCCATGTACTTCATTTACTTCTTGATTTGGCCAATCCAGATGTTAAAATTTATTGTGAGAACATGTAAGTCAGACTTGTATTGTCTCAGTCAACAATTGGAAAGAATCACATGAGGTTGTATGAATGAGAATGTAATGAGCCGACATTGTCATTGTCAACAATTGGAAAGAAGCACATGAGGTTATATGAATGAGAATGTAGTTCATAGACTGATATTGTCTCAGTCAACAATTGGAAAGAATCACATGAGGTTGTATGAGTGAGAATGTAATAGGTCTCAGTCAATAATTGGAAAGAATCACATGAGATTGTATGAATGAGAATGTAATTCAGTATTGTCTCAATCAACAATTGGAAAGAATCACATGAGGTTGTATGAATGAGAATGTAATTTATTCCAAATGTTAAAATTTGTTGTGAGAACATGTAAGAACCGGGCTGGTATTGTCTCAGTCAACATTTGGAAAGAATCACATGAGGTTGTATGAATGAGAATGTAGTTCATATGATACTGGTATTGTCTCAGTCAACAACTGGAAAGAATCACATGAGGTTGTATGAATGAGAATGTACTTCATATGATTTAGTGCAAATAAGTCTCAGTCAATAATTGGAAAGAATCACATGAGATTGTATGAATGAGAATGTAATTCAGTATTGTCTCAATCAACAATTGGAAAGAATCACATGAGGTTGTATGAATGAGAATGTAATTTAATATTATCTTAGTCAATAATTTGAAAGAATCACAAGAGGTTGTATGAATGAGAATGTAGTTCATATGATTGAGTGTCAATAAATAGAAAAATATTCATTGAAGGGTATAGAGTTAGAGGGCTTTAAAGTGACAGGTTAAAGCCCCCAACTTACTTTATTGTTTTAGGTTCTGATACAAGATGCTAGCTCACAGGTGGAGGGAATCAAGGGAACTCTAGAGTAAGAACTAGTATCTTCCCTGCCTAGCCGGTCTTCAGAACTATTCAAACTTTAAATTAGCCAATGTTCTTTATAGCACTCTAGTAAGGGTAAAGAATATTATTGCTCCTATTTGACACAACACAGTTTGCATACTTCCACAACAAAATTCCTATACTTATTACTAATTCATGATAAGGAGAAAGACATTTTCATATTTAGTGCTTTTCTTCTTTAAAAACATGTTATCTTTTTAAGTTTGTCCTGTTTTGTCAAAATATTAAAATTACCAAAAATATTTGAACTTTCTTTACTGCAAAAATGTCTTTAGTTTAAATAATTGTCTTTTTAAAAATAGAAAGTTTTCCAAAAGTGCATATTGCATATCTTCCCTATGAGTTCGATATTCAAGTCTTAATAAAAAAGTCCTATATTACTTGATAACGATACATATACTTGTGTAGTATCCCAATATATATAAATTAAAATAAATTCTTATTTTTCTTTAGGATCAAGTTTTTGGTTTTGTTGCAAAATAAGAAAATATAAGTGAAAAATATTATCAGAATTATTGTTATACTGTTGCATATAAACAGTTTCGGGATCAAATTTTTGGCGCAGTTGCCGGAGAAGTGAAGTGAAAATTTTAAAGAATCTGTTGATTTAAAAGCAAATTTCTATTTTTAGAAAGTATTATTTAAACTTTAAGTTATTGTGTTTTATTTTGTGTGTGTTTAGTCTTATTTTATTTTATGTTAGTGTATGCGTAGTTCAGGTTCTGAAGGCCTAGTGCCCTACGATTCTGAATTAGAGAGAACTGTTAGAAAAATAAAAAAAAAAGCAAAAAAAATTACAAATCTTGAAAAATCCAAAAAAATTACAGAAATGGCAAACCAAAATGATCAAAATGCTAAAATTCATCAAGAGTAGACCTTTAAGAGATTATGCCAACCTTACTGTAAATGAACTTCATTGTAGTATTAAAAAACCTAATGTAGTGGCTAATTCATTTGAGCTTAAACCTGCTATTATCCAAATGATATCAAATAATCAGTTTGGGGGATCACCAACTGAAGATCCAAATTTACATCTTGTCAATTTTCTAGAATTGTGCGCTACATTTAAATACGATGATGTATCAGATGATGCCACAAGTCATAGGTTATTTCCTTTCTCACTGAGAGATAAAGCTAAGATGTGGTTGAATTCGTTAACACCTGGATCTATCATAACTTGGGGTGATTTAGCACAAAAATTCTTTGCTAAATATTTTCTACCATAAAAAACTGTGAAGCTTAGAAATGATATTACATCTTTTAGGTAATTTGAAGGGGAATCTATTTATGAAGCATAGAAAAGATTTAAAGAACTCTTAAGAAACTGTCCACACCATGCTACACCAGATTGGTTAATAATTCAAAAAATTTTATAATGGATTAGTAGGATTTCTTAGATGAATTATCAATGTCGCTGGTGGTGGTTGATTAATGTCTAAAACATTTCTTTTCAAGTTTGTCATGTTTTTGTTAAAATATTTAAATTACCAAAAATATTTAAACTTTCTTTACTATGAAAACTTCTTTAGTTTAAATTTATCTTTTTAAAAATAGGAAGTTTTCCAAAAGTGCATATTGCATATTTTATCTGTGGATTCGATATTCAGGTTATAATAAAAAAGTCCTATATTACTTGATAATGATACGTATACTTGTGTAGTATCCTAATCTATGTAAATTAAAAGTTAAATTCTTATTTTTTTTCAGGATCAAGTTTTTGGTTTTTTTATGAAATAATAAAATATAAGTGAAAAATATAATCATAAGTATTGTTATACTGTTGCATATAAGCAGTTTCAGGATCAGCAGCTATAACAGGATTTTGAACACTCTAATGAATTTCGTCTAGTGTAGGATTTACATAATCTCTGAATGGTCTCTGATGATGTTCATTTTCATTTCCAACATTATTTAAATTGCAAGCCATTTTGCTAAACTGATCTTTCTCTTTTTGTTATTTTTAAATTTTTCTAGTAGTTCTTTCTATCTCAGAGTCGTAAGGTACTAAGTTTTCAGATCTTACACTACACATAAAATAAATAAATCAAGTAATTAAAAATAAGTAAACACACTAAAGTAAGAAAATTTTCAAATTAAACTACAAACAAACTCTTTCTTTTTTTTATTTTTTTGAAATAAAATAAAGTAAAATACTAATATTTTCCATTACTTCCCCGACAACAGCACCAAAAACTTGGCACGGTGAGATTTGTATAAGCAAATTTTTTTGAAGTTGACTCCATTTAACAATGCCAAAAGCTTGATGTAGGAAGTTTTATAATAAATATGCAATATAATCCTAACAAAACACATTTTATAAATATAATTTATCCTTTAAAACTCTTTTTTAAACTGCCAAATCTCTCCTAAATATCAATGTAAGTATATGTATCATGCAAGTAATAAAGGGCTCTAATGGAGTCATAGATATCGATCCCATAGGGAAGTTGGAAAATCCTAAAGTAAATTTTGGAAATTATTTTATAATAAAAAAAAGTAAAGTGCAAAATTTGAAAATTAACTACTCAGGTAAATGTTCATTAAAGTGCAGATGTACGATTACAAAAATTAAACTAAACTAAATTCTAAACTTTTAGAAATAAAATTGCAAAAATTAAGCAAAGTTTTTGTTTTGACGAAAAGTTCAAATTTAAGAAAGCATCATTCCCCTTTTGAATGAGTATATGGTTTGTGAAGAAATTGAAATCATTTAAAAATATATATAAAATCAGTTTTGTGCCAAATAGGAGCAATCCTGTTCTTTACCCTCTTCCGAGTGTTATAAGAAACATTGACTAATTCAGAGTTTGGTCTCTAATTCTATGGTTAAGCTGGAAGGATACCGGCCACCACTTCAGAGCTCCCACTACTCCCTCACTTAAGGGCTAACAATCTTGCATTAGTTTCCAATCAACCGAACCAAATTGGGGGGTTTTAATCTGTCACCTTAAAATCTCTAATTCTGCGTTCAACAAAAGTATATTTCCCTATTTATTTGCACCCAATCCCATAGATGACATACTCTCCCATGAAATCAAATGTGATTCTCCCTATGTTGTAGAAATCATATCTCTTATAAGAACATATGTATCTCAACAAGTTTTAACATTTCAATTGGCCAGATTGAAAAGTAAATGAAGATTGGAATTCAAATCATCACAAATTATTATCATTTAAAACTATAGAAAATAAAATCTATTCTTCACAAGACCATATCTTCAAAGTAGGGAGAAGGATAAAGAAGACTACTTAGAATTCATGAGAAGGATACGAGAAAACACAAATTTCATATATAAAAATGTGTTTACAAAACAAAAGAAATAAAAATATGACTTATATCACAATCTTTCCTAAGCAAATTCCTAGAAGTTCTCTCGAAGTCTTTCTATCTTTACAAACACTCCTAATTTTCTCTTAGAAATGTAATGAAGAAGAAATCTCTCACCTTCCCTCTCCTCTTACAAACCTAGAATAAAATCTCCTCTTCTCTCTATCTAACTCTCATGCCACCCCTCCAACTCTTCTTTTTTCGTCCCCCCTTTTGAAGTTCTTCAAGTCTTCTTCTTTTATTTTAGGCTGCCTCCTTTAGAAAAGAATTCAAAATTCCCTCCAAAATTTCCTCCAAAAAGTCAACTCTTTTGAATTCAAAAGATGTGTCATTTGATCCAAGAGTCATATCTCTTCATAAAAGAACCTTTTAAAGTGTATAGATGCATTGAATCACTCTAAAGGGTGTGTAGAACAAGTGTCCCTTTGAAAATTCTAGTAAAATTTATCTCAAACCGCCTTAATTTAGAAAAAGTCATCCCTAGCGCATGATGCACCAATCTGGCTCATGATGCACCGATCTGGTGCATGATGCGTCGATCTGGTGCATGATGCACCAGCTCTGTGGATTCTGGTGCATGATGCGCCAAATCCAAAATTGTCTCTTTTTGCTCCAAATTTTATCCTTTTTGTCATATTTGCTCCAAATGCCTAAAAATGAAATTCCTGCAACAAAAACACGAAAATACCCTTCTTTAAAGTGTAATATCATAAAAAATAAGCATAAAATATGTACTTAAAATAGTATATTATTTTGGTGTATCAAACTTTCCTTTTGCTATCCTAGAAAACTAGAGATGGAGCTGACATCCATAATAAATCAAACCACCTACTAGCTCTCTTTGAAATTTTACTTGGATGGTCATGAACCCCTAGCACTTGGAAGGTTGATACCAACATGTGAGGATTCAAGGGTGAGTCCCGATCCACCTAAAAACTACCTTTTTATGCTCATTTTAAGCAAATTTTTAATGATATTACACTTTAAAGGAAGGCATTTCATAAATTTTTGTCTTCAAGTACAAGAAAGGGACTTTTCGTAAAAATGAAGCAAAATTGATGCAATTTGAAGTCAAATTGAGCAAAGAAGAAAATTTAATCTAGCACATTTCGATATGAATTTCCATGCTTAATCTCCTTCATATTTATTCCATATTTTTGAATAAAATTACACTTTAAAGAAATGTTGTTTTCATGTGTATCTTGTAGGTATACCAATCTAGATTGGAGTTGGGGGCAAGGTGAAACGGAGCTAAAAGGGGCAAAACATTAGAGCTGCAGGCAAGGTGGTGCTATAACACCTAGAATGGTGCCATAGCGCCAGAAACATGGGCTATAACACCCCAGACTGGTGCTATAATTCCCGAAATAGTGATTGGATGAATTTTGGACATATCTGGGCCATTTCGGGATGTTCTAGAAGCTTGTGGATAACTTGCACACCTCATGGAGTGATTCAATGAATCTAGACACTTGAAAAAGATTTTTTTATGAAAAGATGTGTCTCTTGGAGTGAAAGGGTGTGTCTCTTGGATTTCAGGGTTTGTCTTTTGGAAGAAGGAGGTGTTTAGCTCCTCTTTAAATAGAGGGGCTTGACGCTTCTCATGGGAAGTAATTAGGGGAGTCTAGAGAAGTAACTAGAAAGTTTTTTAGGAGGAGTTTGGCATGAGTTTATGGAGATGTAGATTTCCTCATTTTCTATAGAGATTGGTGAGGAACTTTGAGAGATATGAGCAAGGAAGTATAAACTACGCATGGATCGGCAAGAGACTTTGTTGGAGAGATTTTTTTTTCTTTATTTCAAAGGGAAAAAGTTAAGGATTATGTTCTTCATTTCCCTGTAATTATTGTAAACAATGTCGAGTGGGTTTTCTTTGATTTAAATAAAGTTTTCTGTTCTGTTTTATCCATGCTTTGTAAATAGTTTTCCTTACTCTTTTCCTTTAATATGAAGTAGTGGCATGTGTAAGAAAATTTGTTTTATGATAGAATTATTTTTATTTTCATGTGATGAGTAATATCTCCTTTGTTTCATTGACATAACTTAAGTGGCAATAAATTATGTTAAAATTTATTGTATTTGGAACTAAGACTCGGGAGAGCGGTGATCTTGCAACTTCAGTGTACTCACATTGACCGGTTGACTAGTAAAATAGTTTAGGCAACAACGAAGCTTTTAAGGAAATATAATCTAATGATCAATTTCTATTAGATTCTTCTAGGTGATAGATATTTGCATAAAAAAAAGAATTACTAAACTTACTTACTCATTCAAAAGAGGGTAGATAAAGATATGTTTCTTGTTGGTACATAATTTATTACTTAATTCTATAAATCATTTTATTGCTTATGTCATTATCTTAATTTTACTTTACTTTTGCAATGAAATAGATGCATGTTCAGAAATTTAGATTTTCTTTGATATTCTCTTATTTTATTAATGTGATGTTATTTTCACCGGCTCTTAATTGACCTTGCAAACAAATCTCGATGATTTAGTTGTGCAAAATATATAAAGTTGACTCCGCTTTTCAATGGTGCCAAAAAATTGATGCATTATTTTATGAATAATAAATTTAAGCAATTTATGTAGGAATTCTATGCAAGTATACGTATCGTTATCAAGTAATACATGACTTTCTGTTTAAGCCACAAATATCAATCCACTGAGAAATGTTTAAATTTGAAGTGATAAATTAACTAGGAAATTTACAGCAATAAAATAAAATTACTTTTAATAATTTTGAATATTTGATGTACTATAAGAACTAAATTATTAATTGAAATGCAAAGTTTAAATAATAACTACCAAACTATGTTTATTTGATGAAGTTATCTAATATGAAAAAGCTTCTTTCCCACTACAATGAGTTTTTTGGTAAAATGAGATAAGATAAATGGTTTTAATATGTATTGTGCCAAATAGGAGGAATTTTAATTCCTTACCCTGAATTCAGTGTTATAGAGAATCATTGGATAATCTCAGGTTTAGTCCCTAAATCTGTGGTTAGGCTAGGAGGATACTGACTCTCACATCAGAGCTCCCACTTCCCTTCCCCTGAAGGGTAACACTCACTTTAGTTCTTAAACACTAAGACCAAATTGGAGATTTTAGTTTGTCACCCTAAAATCTCCAATTCTACGCCCAATAATGTATATTTCCCTTTTAATTTGCACTTAATTCCAAGAACACAATACTCCTCCATGGAATTAAATGTTCTCACTATTGTAGAACTCATACTCCATTTCCCAGATCAAATGATTCACAACATATTTTAACATTTCAATTGGCCAGATCAAAAAGCAAATTAAGAACGGAGTTGAGAAACCATCACAACTAATTTTATATTTTAAAATTGCCACATCCAAATTATCTCTTCATTTCACCATATCTCAGACTAGGGAGAAAGATAAAGGAAGCTACTTAGACTTCATGAAAAAGATACAACTAAACATAAATTTTATATATAAAAGAAAGTTTATACAACAATAACAAACAAAGAACACTTATCTTAAACTCTTTCTCAAAGCAAATCCCTTGTAACCTCTCTTGGACTCTTTCTCTCTTTACAATACTCTTGATTCTCTCTCAGAAGATGTAGGAAGATGAAATCTCCCACTGCTCTCCCTCTCTAACAACTCTTAGAAAATAATTCACACTTAAACTCACCACAAACTCAAATCTCTAAAAAAAATGACTAATGGACTTTATGTGGTTGGGGGGAGTGGAAGAGGGGGTTTTTTGATCAATTTTTGCCCTAAATGAAGCCTAATATCGGTTTTATAATAGGTACATCCAAAAACTCATAAAAAAGCTTCCAAATTTGTCGAATCTCCTATGCACTGACATTGGAGCAGTCAGTGCCCATTCTGGCGTCGTCGGCGCCAGTAGCCCATGAATTAATTCCATGCTCTCTGTAATTAGATCTTTACACTGTTTATATAAATAAAGGTCACCCCAAAAATAGAAATTTGAATCATAAGTAAATTTCTTTAATTGATGATTTTTAACATCTGGTCGTAGAATATTACTCACAATATAATTTACTATATCAGCATACCACAGTATATTCATTACATCAATATTATATAATTGTTCATCAGGGAAGGTTTCCAAAATTTCATTTGCAAAAATATTTAATATTTCTTGTTCTAGTCTAGACAAATGATCAAATATTTGATTATCATTTACCTTTCTATCAATTACCATAAGATTAAACTCTTGCAACAGAAATATCCATCTAATCAATCTTTGTTTAGCATCTTTCTTTTGCATCAAATATTTGATAGCAGAATGATCTGTATGCACTATAAATTTGGCTCAAATTAAGTAAGGTCTAAACTTATCAAAGGCATAGACTATAACTAATAACTCTCTTTTAGTAGTAGTGTAATTAATTTGAGCATCATTTAGAGTTTTACTAGCATAATATATTACTTAAAAACATTGTTGTGCCTTTGTACTACAACAACTCCAATAGCATAATAATTAGCATCACACATTATTTCAAAAATTTTCTCCTAATCAAGTGGAAGGATTATAGGTGCAGTGATTAATTTTACTTTCAACAGTTCAAATGCTTTTATGCATTCCTCATTAAAATTAAATTTTGTTTCTTTTTCTAAAAGTTGACATAATGGCTTAGTTATTTTTGAAATTTTTTCTTATAATGCCTGTAGAAACTAGCATGTCCTAGAAAACTTCTTACCCCTCTAACCATAGTAGGAGGTGGTAATTTCACAATAACTTAATTTTTATTAAGGATCTACTTCCATGCCATTTTCAAAAATTTTATGCCCTAGTACAATTCCTCCTGAAACCATAAATTGATATTTTTCCCAATTTATTACTAGGTTGATTTTTTCACATAATTTTAGACCTTTTTTTATATTATTTAAACATATTTCATATGAAGTTCTGAATACAGAAAAATCATCCATAAGTACTTTCATTCCATGTTCAATTAAATTTCTAAAAATTGACATCATACACCTTTGAAATGTTGCAGGTGCATTACATAGTCCAAAGGGCATTCTACAAAATGCAAATGTTCCATAAGTATTTGTAAATGTTATTTTCTATTAATCCTCAGGAGCATTTGAAATTTGGTGCTACTCGGCATATCCATCTAGAAAACAATAATATTTGTTTCTAGCCAATCTATTCAACATTTGGTCTAAAAATGATAGAGAAAAGTGATCTTTCCTGGTGGTCATGTTTAATTTTCTATAATCTATACAAATTCACCAACCAGTAACTTATCTTAATCGAATTAATTCATTTTTCTCATTTACTTCAATTTTCACTCCTCCTTTCTTTGGAACACAGTGAATTGGGCTTACCCAAACACTGTTTTAAATAAGATATATAATTCCAACATCTAACCATTTTAAGATTTCTTTTTTAACAACTTCTTTCATTATTGGGTTTAATCTCCTCTGAGGATCAGCTTTAGGTTCATACTGTTCATTTAATAGAATTCTGTGCATACAAATTGAAGGATAGATTCCTTTAATATCTACTAAAGTCCATCCAAAAGCCTTTTTATTTCTTTTCAACATTTCTATTAATTTTATTCTTGAATTTTAATTAAATTAGAAGATACAATAACAGGCAATGTAGATGAATCTGCTAAAAACACATACTTTAAATGGGCAAGTAATACTTTCAGTTCAAGTTTAGGTGGTTTAATACTTTAAGGAATAAGATTTTTATTATCATTTTCCAACAAATCTAAAGTTCAAATTTATCGTGAACATAATCTAAATTCTCTTCTTTTATTTCATGTTTATTCTCAAAATACTCTTCTTGCCTTAATTTTCCTTCAAACACTTCCTTAAATTGCTCATTACTCAGATAATCAGTAACTTCCATCCTAAAACATTCATTATCTTTTTATATTGCAGGATATTTCAATATTAAATGTTACTTCTTGATCATTGCCTCTCATTATTAATTCTCCTTTTTACAGATCTATCACACTTCTCCCTATTACAAGAAATTGTCTCCCCAAAATAATAAAAATCTATTTATCTTCCTCCATATCTAATACAATAAAGTCTATAGGAAAAATAAATTTATACACTGTCACTACTACATATTCTATAACTCCTTTAGGATAAGTTATTAATTAATCAAATAACTAAAGAGTTACAGTAGTAGGGGAGATCTTGCTTAAATCTAAATGTTTAAAAATTGATAGAGGTATAAGATTGATACTCGCTCCTAAATCACAGAAGACTTCTCCAAAAAAACTTTTCACCAATAGCACAAGGTATAGTAAGACTACCAGGATCTTTTAACTTTTCAAGAAGCTTTTTCTGAATATAGCACTGCACTCTTCACTGAGTGAAATGGTCTCATGATCTAAAAATTTCCTTTTCTTGTTTAGTATATCCTTCATAAATTTCCCATAACTTGGCATTTATTCCAAAGCCTCAATTAAAGGAATATTTATCATTAATGTTTTAAGAATTTTTAAAAATTTTGTAAATTGTTTATCTTTATTCTTCTGCTTCAATCATTGAGGAAATGGAGGTAGTGGTTTTTCTAAAGGAACTTGTATTGGATCATTTTCATTGTGATCGCTTTCAATCTCTTCCTTCTCCTCCTCAACTTCAGTTTCTCTTTAAATTCTTGTTTCTACTTTCTTTGCACTTCATAATTGAATAGTGAACCCGAACTAATGTTTATTTGCAACAGTATAACAATGTCTTTAATGATATTTTTCACTTATGTTTCTTTACTTTGCAATAGAACCAAAAATTTGATCCTAGAGAAAATAAGAATTTAACTTTTTAATATATATATATATATATATATATATATNGTTGGTGCTTCAATATAGTATCACTCTATGTATGTATTTGAAAGGTAATAACATATATTAGAAAATTATTTAGTTACAAGTATTGATAAATTATGCTAAATTATTATTTTATCATAAAATTTTAAGTAAAGAATTGGGAAGAATAAAGCTTGATAAGAAGGCTTAATATATGAAACAGATGTATTACAAAAGAATACTATTTTTTTGCTCTAATTGCTTTGATCAACGATAACCTACCGATGTTGTAGTTGTGTTGCCTTCCTCTATAATTTTTATTTTCAGCAGCTTAATAAAACATCAGAGAGATGTACATCTCAATGACTAGGAGCATCGAGCAATGATTATTTATGTTCTTCTCAATTATGATGAAGTTTAGCCTAATCTTAAGTAAGTCATGTTATTGATTAGTTTTTTTTCAACTCTATAATTTGAAAGCAATATTTACTTGATTTATAAGTTTTTCAAAGTGTGTGAGAATTATTTGTAAATACATTGAATTTAAATGAGCTGAGTAAAATAAGTAATAAGATTGAAGAAGACTTTCCCAAATGGTTTAAATTGCATAAAAATTATACTCATCTCACATATTTATTGTTATGTATATTGAGGTAAATAATAAAAACATGATTCTGTATGAACTTCATAGGTTCACGTTGGAATAGTAGAGTTACAAATCTAGGCTTGATAGAACTTAATTTAGGTCGTATGCACATTGCGAAAGTGTGGCTTATTTATGACGTGAATGACTATATATTCATACAGGAACCTAGTTCGAAGGAAAAAAAAAAAGAACTGATATATTTGTTGTTTGTGTTTAAAAAAACAATAATTGATATGATGAAATAAATTATTACAAGATTCTCGAAGTAGTTCAATTACAATACAATAACTTTATTGAGAGTAGTGACATCATGTTCATCCATGATTCATTAATCATTTTCTTAGTCATGGAAAAAGAGTAAATAAATTATATATTATTGCTAAAGTCAAAACTAACATAAAATTTGTTAAATTTGATTCTTTCAATATAGCAAAACAAGTGAGTGAGGTATACTATGTTAGATATGCATATAGAGCAATATATAAAGTAGATTGGGCAATAGTTATCAAGTGTAAACCCAAAGATACTATTGAGAATCAAAATTGTATTGAACTAGCTTATCAAGAAATAGAAATATCATATTTTGCATCCCAATTAATTCTATCTAGGAATAGATAACTTTAGAAAATATTAGTGGCACACATGAAGAAATTACTCATAATAAGTATGACTACGATGATGGTTAAGATGAAAAAGTTATAAGTTTGTTCTCTAGTCACTCATTTGATGATGTAGAATAAGATGAGTATGTTATTTAACTTCTTTTATTATGTTATTTTTTATTTATTGCTTTTCCTTATGTTTAATATTTAGACTTTTGTTTACAATTATTACTTCTTTTTTCAGTAGTGACAGTTTTTAGATTACTTTATAATTTGATCATACTTCTATTTATTACTCTCACTTTTATTTTTTGTAGTTATAGTTTGTAGATTGCACTTTATAATTTGATTGCACTTCTATTGCTTATTCTTACTTCTAATTTTTTTAGTGGTAGTTCGTAAAGTTCACTTTATCTTTTATCATACTTTTGTTTACTATTATTAATTTTTATATTCTTTTTTTGTTATGTGCAATCATCAATTCATTTTTTCTTGATGTGGATGGCTTTGGGCGGTGGTGATGGTGATCTCCCTCCTCGCCGAGATTTAATCCAAATATTTGGGAGGAAGAAAAGTGTAGCTCTATGTCATATCAACAGATAGAGGAATACTACAATATATGTGACTACCATGATCTCTACTCCCTCCAAACATGCCTTTACCTTTTACCATACCACCACTAATGCCTACATTCCATGCATGTGTGGGTCCTTGTACTTCTACAGATCTAGGTGATTTAAGCTGGGAACTCAAAATGCATATTCAATTTAGAGCTCGCTGGAATACATGAAGAATATAGATTACAGGAAAATACAATTTTATTACAATTTTTTTGTTATAAACCTAATAATTTATTTTTTTCATTTTATAAATAAAGTTTGATGTTCTGGAACTTTTCATGAAAGAAGATCACGATTGATGTATGGGATATGTGATTTCAATAGTGAGATAAACCTTAAATGTTAATCTTAAGTTATATAACTTTATCAATCTAACATATGAATATTTATCATGCATATGCAGTTCTCCTAATGGTCCAAAGCATCATGCGCATATTAGAAGTAGCTTTAAGTCTAGAGGTCTCCCGTTTGTGTGATATTTTCACAGAGATACACAAGTTGTGTCAACACTATTTGTGCCTTCTATAGAAGGACATCTACACACAATTGCATAGATCCTAGGACACATGTGGTTATATCAAGAAAAGTCAAAAGGCAAAATAAAACTTTCATTTGAATTTTGGGGGTATGGTCACTTCCAAACACATTAGAGGAGAAAACCCACATACTGAGTATAGAAGGATAATGATAAGAGTTATTTTATGTTGTAAATTTAATTGGATAATAATTATTTAATAAAAAAATCCTCTTCTTAATAGACATTGTAGCTTGGAAGAGAGTCCATCACTATCATGCCATAGCTTGTACACATCAACATCAATCAGACCACCGATGGGTATAGATCACATATAACACATGTAGTGAAAGAGTAGCATTTATATCATTACAAATATTTTGAAATTTAATTTTACCTTTACCTTTGTTATAATTTTTTAGGAGCACAAAGGACTGAAGGAGGCTTAGAAGGAGTTCATGTCTCTGATAATGATTTTGATCTATTGAATAATGAATTTTGGAAAGAATTCAATAAGAATTCGATGAGGGTAAGAAAGAACAAATGGTTTATGGCTTGAGCCCACAAGGACATGCTAATGATGCACACCATTCAATTTTTGTTGATAGATCTCCATCCATGCAATGCAATGAACTTTTTAGATAGGTCACATCTTTCACTAAAGTTATAGAGGCTCGAATTTCAACTCAATTTACTCAGATCGAGGTTAGAATGAAGATGGAATCAAAGGAGGTGTGACGTGAGGCACGTTAGAGAGAGCAGTAGCCGTTGGATTTGGATGAGGAGGAAGAAGATGAGGAGATTGATGATGAATTTTTTAAGTTATCATTTCATTTATTTTTCTAAGACATTTATGTACTTGTTATGTATTAGTTATGTACTGAATATTTCAATTTTAGCTATTTAATACATTATGATTGCATTTATTTTTATTTTGTGATTGCTTCTATGGATAAGTAAATTAGGTTTGGGTGATGTAAATTTCATGTGTGTTTGGGATACAACTATATGTGCATAAATTCTAATAAAATAAAGAAGTTATTTTTAGCTAATTGTTTAATAGCCAATTGATGGCCTTACAACAGACTATCAATATCCTTATACCAACGATCAATAGCTCGTTGAGTCTTAAATTGATGGCCAACAAATAACTCACCATTAGTTTATTGATAGGTATGAACTGACAAGTACATCGCCGTTAGACTATATATCAACGTGTAGATGCCCGTAAAAAAATTGCCAAAAAAATTGCCCATCAGAAAGCTATCATAATTTGTATTTCTGACCATGAGAAATGCAACAGTTAAGTGCCCATCGGACAGCT
Source organism: Phalaenopsis hybrid cultivar (assembly GCA_002079205.1). Classification (NCBI taxonomy): domain Eukaryota; kingdom Viridiplantae; phylum Streptophyta; class Magnoliopsida; order Asparagales; family Orchidaceae; genus Phalaenopsis; species Phalaenopsis hybrid cultivar. The sequence continues at coordinate 147,214 of JXCR01121221.1, forward strand.
GTCACAAAATTTAATAACTTATGGCTAAATCAATATTTCTTACAACTATAGGCTACCAAAAAGAGCATAAGGTTTTGTAGTGAAAGGATAGGAATTATTAGAACTATCCAACCATTCATTGATATAGTAAGCACATACTTCCCATCCCACTCTCCATCCTTGTGCTCTAATATTAAAATTCAAATATAAAATACGGAGAATTGGATGCAATTGACTTTGAAGGCCCTCATCGTTAGGAGATGTTAGAAGAAATTGATGCTCAAAATGCTATTCTTAATTCCTCATATAAGAAATCATGGTACATGCTTAAATAAATTTGGCATGATCTGAGAAGCGAAAAGTCCATAGAAGTTCAATTCGTTTGCAACTTCCATATGAAAAACTTACTTTATGTCTACTTGCCCTTTTAGAATGCTTTGAAACGTTTCTTCTATGAAGCTTCCATGACTCAAAGTGTGTTATAAGTGCAAGTGAAAAAAGTCATGAGGTAAAAATGAAAAGAATAATAAATCATTGAATATCTAGGATGATATTTATAGAAAAAGATAATATAGTTTTTCAAGAAAATATCACATCCACCATAAATGATTTATTTTAATAAATCTTCCTTCATCATTACACTTTTAATGACATACTGATATTATTTGAATGGAAAAATTGATGTGTGAACAAAAAAGAGAATAATAAAAAAATTAAGTCAATAAATATACAAATTACATGACAGTTAATATAGTTAGTCTGAAATAAAATATTCATATAAGAAGTGGGATGATAGAATTATAAATCAAGATTACATTTACATAAAGGTGAATCCACCTATAGTGATCAATGTAAAGAAGAAACTTAATAATCGGATATAATACACATCAACGTTGATGTCTCAATTTTGACAAAAGGTGGCAAAATGAATGCTCCTCCAACAATGAATTGACTAGATTTTGAAGACTTTTTAAACTTGCTAGTGGCCATGGATTTTTCCCTTTAAATCTTAGACTTTTCAAAAAATAGAGGTGATGAACTCAGAGGCGGAGGAGCCCATCTATTCTTGTAGGACGGAATGTTTATCTTTTCCTTCTTTAATGCTTACACTAGCATCACTGATCATTCCATAGGAATGTGTGTGTATTTTTATCATAAAGACCAAAGATGCCTTTAGCTTAACAAATTTGATATTCAAAATCTCTAGAAAAAAAAGGTAGCAAAGATCCATGAGATCTAGGTATCATTCAAGAAGAAGCATCATGAGTTTTCTAAACTTACTTTTGAGGTTGAATACGTTAAAGTGACTCGCCTTCCACACATACATTTAGCTCAAAGATTAAGATGGTCTCCGCAATAATTTTAACAAGTTGATAGCCTTCATTTCCCTTAGGCTACCTCACTAAATCCATCCCTATTATTATAATTGAAATAAAAGGAAGAGAAAATTCTCCAACCAAAATTTTATCAAAGGAAACTTCAACAAGTTGTTGCCGTATATCCCAAGGCAAAGTTAAAGACAAAACCTATGAAATTTGTAATCTTTAATTTTGGTAGTTGAATTAAAAGTTGAATTAAATTTTGATGCAACATATGCCTACTTAAAATGATCATTATAGAACTTATTAGGGTAACATTTTTATGTAAAAGAAATTGAATAGTCTTACTTTCTATGTTAAATCATCGCTACTAGTCTCCCCATCAAATTGTCTATGGTATCAAGTCATTTCATCCAAAAAAATAAATATGTAAATAAATGAAGTTAATTTCTTACAAAAAATTATTAATTTGCTTGCATAATCTTCTTTTATCTATTTTTGGTAAAATAAGATTTTCTAAGTCGTGGCCATTAGAGACAAACATCCCTAACTATCGTTGGAGCAATCAATAGAGGGCTATCAAGGAATATTATTCCAAGTGGTACTTACTAAAATCAACTTTAATATTTCTCACTACCCTACTCATGTCACCTTTAACATATCTCTTTATCCTTTTTTTTAATACAGTGAGTTGACAACTGCTTGACATCTTATATATGCTTGGAGGTGTTTGTGCATAGCGCTTCAGTGCAACTCACAATTGGTTGTATTCGTAATCTTCAGTTGGGGTGACTCAACTATTGCTCACGAGCAATAAAATATCTAGCAAACAAATAAGGCATGAAGAAAGAAGCTGCTATGAGGTGAAGAACCAATCTATATTTATAGATATTCATGATCACTGACATACTAAGAAGTCACATTAATATTATTTTTGAAGTATTAAATGAGAGTATTATTTTTGGATTATGACAGAAAGGAACTTGACCAATTCAAATGAACAACTAATTGACCCACAAAATAACTTGCCCGATTGAAAAAAAACCCACATGTTAAACCTAAAAAGGAACTCACTTATCTTAAAGGAACTATATGCCTAGCCAGGAAGAAACTCTCCCAACTCTAGAGGACCACTCCAAAGAACACACACCCAAGAGGTCACTCACCTTTCTCAAAAAAAACACTAACTTGGTTTATGAAAGAACTCACTTAACTCAAAGAATCAGGGTTTAAACACAGTAGATTAAAAGATGAACATATTAGAGATATATTGATGTTGAAAGTAATTAATGACTCCTCTATCATTTTCAAAAATGTGGTGTTTGGATAAATTCTTAAAGTTAAATATGAAAAGCAATTTGTTGAAAGGTTTTTATAGTTATATTTTATATAAATATTTTACTTATGAATATTTTAAAATTGTGTAGATCATGGATAGCAATACTCATCTATAAATAGGTATATTTTCATCATTAACTTATAATGCAACATATCATTTCTTTTTAGTGTGAGATAGTCTTCATTTTCCCTTGGACTACTTACTCTTCCTATTGTTCATAATCTCTTCTCATTTTTATTGTTAGCTTNATATAATATTTAAAAAACATAAACGAAAAATAGAAATGAATAAATCCAACATCAAATTGGATAAGACCACTAATCTTTGTTGGCTAACTACATGTCATTCGTTATCATGTAATCATATAACCTAAAAAACCGGCTAGATAATGTTAATTCTTCCCCCTTTTTATCAATCTTAAGAACGTAATCATCCCTTAATTACCTCCTAATTAGCTTAATCCCACTTCAGATCTGACATACAAAACAACTTATAAACACAAAACTACTTAGTTAAAACCAACAATTAATATTAATCAAAGCATTATAGCAGTACTTAAGTTTTCAAATCACGATTAAAAAGAGATTAATTATGATTAAGAAGATAATTAACCTCTATTTCGGTGAAGTAGAGAGAGAGAAACCTGGAGCTGGTGAAATCATAAAGCTTTCCTGTGCTGGAAAAGATGATTAGCCCAATCTCTNCGTAATCATTTAACCTAAAAAACCGGCTAGATAATGTTAATTCTTCCCCCTTTTTATCGATCTTAAGAACGTAATCATCCCTTAATTACCTCCTAATTAGCTTAAGCCCACTTCAGATCTGACAAACTAATCAACTTATAAACACAAAACTACTTAGTTAAAACCAACAATTAATATTAATCAAAGCATTATAGCAGTACTTAAGCTTTCAAATCATGATTAAAAAGAGATTAATTATGATTAATAAGATAATTAACCTCTATTTCTGTGAAGTAGAGAGAGAGAGAGAAAGAGATAGAGAGAGAAACCTGGAGCTGGTGAAATCATAAAGCTTTCCTGTGCTGGAAAAGATGATTAGCCCAATCTCTGCATCACAAAGCACAGCCAGCTCTCTTGCCTTCTTCAGCAGCCCATTCCTCCTCTTGGAGAACGTCACCTGCCTATTTGTTATGTTGTCAATCCTCCTTATCTCTATCTTCCCCCTCCCCATCTTCTCTCTCTTCCCCCCTTTCTCTCTCTATCTCTTCTTCTTCCTCCTCCTCTTATCTCTCTACTGGTTTTAGCCTGATAAAGGGAGGAGGGGTGCTGCTTTCCCCATACGACGAGGTCATTACCATATAATTGTTCATTAATCAATGTGGAGTGCAAAAAGTATATTTATAATACAGATGTGGAAGTTCGGTACCTTATGACAATTAAGTAATTTACTAATTGAAGCCAGTTCATTTTGTCATTATTGGGCCTCAATCAATTTTTATTTCAGTGTAATATTTTTCATTTTTATTTTATATTTTAAAAATTAAAATGTAAATTTTCATGAAATGTGTATTTTCATGCAGATGTTTTTGATATCAAGGCGGTATAAGTGTAAATATTAAAGTTTGGGCCGGGTGGGTGTAATTTCTATGCATTTATGTATCTAGCACATAAGCTTCATACTTATATTTGAATTTTTAATGTNGATGTGGAGTCCAAAAAGTATATTTATAATACAGATATGGAAGTTCGGTACCTTATGACAATTAAGTAATTTACTAATTGAAGCCAGTTCATTTTGTTCCATTATTGGGCCTCAATAAAATTTTTATTTCAGTGTAATATTTTTCATTTTTATTTTATATTTTAAAAATTAAAATATAAATTTTCATGAAATGTATATTTTCATGAAGAGGTTTTTGATATCAAGGCGGTATAAGTGTAAATATTAAAGTTTGGGCGGGGTGGGTGTAATTTTAAGGCATTTATGTATCTAGCACATAAGCTTCATACTTATATTTGAATTTTTAATGTGTAATAAAAGTATCACTATCATGAAATATACTTTTTTTATGTATAGATTTATGACACCAAAATGTTATAGGTGTATATACATAAGAATTGTGTGATATGTGTATGATTTTCTTTTTTATTCAAGAGCTTGATTTATTGATGAGTTTAATTTTGGTAAAAGAAGTTTATTTCCATGGTTTTAATTCAAATGTAGGTAAAGGGTAAATTAGGTGGGAGTAGGAAGTTGGTAGAACTATTTGCCTTGATTTTAATTTTTAATTTAATTTAATTTAATTTAATTAATTTTTGCTTGTTATTATCAATGAAATTTTTTAAAATAAAAATAATTATTTATTCTACTTTACCACATTTGAAGAGCAACATAAGAAATTGTATAAGACCAACAATGGAGTTAAATGCTCAAATAATTCTAATTAAGGCATGGTTTCTATTTAAAATTTTCTTGGCAAGGTTTGAAAAATACTTGAATTTCATCTCAACTTTTATAAAAAATGGAAAAAAAATTATGCTCATATCATCTTCACCTCTAATTTTGGATAAATAAATAAATTTAGTAATTTTTAAATTGAAGTTACATTCTTCACCTCTAATTAAAGATCAATAATTATATAATTTATTGTTTTTATTCCCATATTGTTTTAAAACATGATTAGTTTTTTTTTTCTTTTTTTAAGTGAGAAAAGGCCACCGAGTAAGGCTCTAAACGAGCTAAGTTTAAATGGGTTTAGTCTTAGCTTGTGTTCAGCTCGTTTGAAATTTATTTTGTTTGAAATTAACTCATATTCGAAATTGCTTGTGAATCGTGTGTTCGTGCTTGATTCGATTTACATATTCTTGTTATTGTTCTTGCTTGGCTCGAAATTGACTTGCGTAAACTAATTGGAAATATAGATGTAGGGTGATAGATTCAAACTTCCACTATTTCTATGCAACCAAAAGAGCAAAACTACATGACCATACAAATTGTTGTGATTTAAAGTTAGAAATAAATTTATATAATATATTATTTTATAAATTATATAATATACTATTTTATAAATAATATGTATAATTTTTTTTTTGAGCTAAAATGAGCCTAGCACTATCGAATAATGAGTTGTTCGTGTTAGGCACATTTAGAATTTAACCTTAAAAAATTTGTTCTTATTCAACTCATTTAACAAACAATTAGAATACGAGCTACTTAACAAACTGAGCATGAGTTATTTGATAAAAATCAGCTTTTTTGATAACCCTAGCACCAAGAACCTTTCTTATAAGAATCAAATTAAACATAAGATATATATATATACATATATATTTCTTCTTACATGAATACTAATCTAACTGTCCATTGAAAATGTGTCAGCACGAATCACAAAGACATCTCATGGATAACAAAAGAAATGATGTGGTCCAATAGAGCCTACCAAGCATGACCTAGGACTCCACGATCGAGAGGTAGCTCACGTGCACTGGAAGAACAGTGCGCCTCAAGAGGATAAAAGGAATACTATCCTAAAAAAATTCATCGGACCAGATCCACTTGGACAAACAAATCGCCTTCCAACCCAAATAGGCCATCATAGCTTTGGCCAGAAATTGGGCCCAACAAGAGCAGAACCAATCACAGGAGGTGGCTACGGTGCACAATTGTAGAAGGACAAACCACGGTGCTAAGGGGGTTGGCGACTCCCAATACCAAGACAGTGCAGGATCTGCGCAGATGGAAAGGTAACATGTAGGGCAAACTATGACACCATGTCACCCGGAGAGTTCTTTCTCCCTCCAAATCTTTGGAGCAGGCCCCAAAAAAAATCAAATTTTGGCCTTAAGTTCTTATGTGAGACGGTTAGACCATAACAACCATATCACCACATTTGAGTCAGTTGTGTGCCTACTTAAAATCTCAAGCACGATCAAGTGTCATATGTTTTTCATCACTTTGAGGTCGTCACCCTTGAAGTGGTTTCATGCGCTTCTAGCCAAAAGCATTAGCAGATTTACTGCTTTCAAGAAATTGTTTCTAGCACAGTTTGCTGGCACCAAAAAACCCACCAAGAGCATGTAAACCTTGTGGCAACTGAAGCAAGGTGAGCAGAAGAGCTTATGTAGATTAATTGTGTGCTTCCAAAACGAGACGTGGAGGTAAAATACGTCAAAGTAGACAGCTATAAGCACCTTAAAGCAAGCCTTAAGATCTAAGGAATTTTCCAACAATCTTTGCATTAAAAAACCCCACGATTTGGCTAAATTATTGGAAAGGTCTAACAAGCACATACTAGTATAGGAAAGAACTCCTAAATAAGAACTAGCGGGGTGTCACACTAAGAAAAGAGCTCCCAAGGATGGTGGGTAGAAACCAAGGGATGAAAGCAGACGACATATCCAACACCATTTCGAAAACGACTAGTCCTCCTGCTATGGCGACTACCATGGTGTCCAAGCGAGGAATCAGGATCCATGACGGACCCAAAACTACGAGCACAACGTTTTGAACAGGCTTACAGAGATTATGAGGGCTTATGAGCTACCCCATTAAAGTTGTCAATGGCAAAAATAATAGACTTCATCAAGGATAAAGAGTATTTCAAGGAGTCTGCGCCAATGAGAGTAGGGGGTTTTCTCAAAGACGTGAAGTAGTATTGCAAGTATCACTAGGATCATAGCAATGACATAAAAGATTGTAGGCATCTTTAGATTCTCATCAAGGAGTTTATCAAGGTGGGAAATTGAAGGATTTTGTGGTCCAGGGACACTCAAGTCAGAGACATGGGAAGGCGCCAGCGCTAGAGGCCCTGCTTGGGCCCATCCAGATGAATGTCATCCATGTCGACGAGATAGTCCTAACTATCCTTAGAGGAACATATGCCCACTAATGAAGCTAATGACTCTCAGGCGATACCTAGGGTATGTAGGGTAAAGATTCATGCTGGGAATGAGGTCACCTGACCTGGAGTGGAGATGATCTCTAGAGATGTTTTTCATGAATTCCACTCTATCTTTCATATGACGATCATAAACAAAAGATGTTCCCTAGTTTTTTTTTACATTCTAAAATTCTCTTCCACAAAAAATGTGTATGAAATGATTGAATGTCACTTTAATTTAAGATCCAAATCTTTCAATTTAAATAAATTCATGGGGAACTAGAAAAAATCAAGATATCAACAATACGTCAGACGAGAGGCTTGATAAACTAAAAACAGTGGACCATGGTGCTAAGTTCGTTTAGTCCAACCCGAAACATGAATACAACCAGTAGTATTGTCAAGATCGCCAAACTGAGCACCAATTGAAAACAATAAACCATGATGGAAAGATCGCTTTATTCAGACCAATACACAAAGATAACCAACCATTGTGACAAGATCTTCTGGTTGAGCATTGATCCCGACTTATTGTTTATATGCAACAGTATAACAATGTCTTTAATGATATTTTCCACTTATGTTTCTTTACTTTACAACAGAGCCAAAAACTTGATCCTGGAGAAAATAAGAATTTAACTTTTTAATTAATATATATATATATTAGGATACTACGCAAGTGTACGTATCATTATCAAGTAATATAGAACTTATTGATTAAGACCTAAATATCAAACCCACAGAGGAAATTAGCAGTATGTACTATTGAACAACGAACTTTCTATTTCAAAAAGACAATTACTTAAACTATAGATATTTTTATAGTAATTAAAATTCAAATATTTTTGATATTTTGACAAAACAGTAATAACTTCCAAGATAACTTGAGTTTATGTAAAGAAAAGCACTGAGTATGAAAATATCTTTCTCCATATCATGAATCAGTAATAAGTATAGGAATTCTATTGTGGAAGTATGCAAATTGTATTGTGTCAAATAGGAACAGTATTATGCTTTACTCTTACTAAAGATGATATAAAGAACATTGGCTAATTTAAAGTTTGAATAGTTCTGAAGACTAGCTAGGTAGGGAGGATACTAGCTCTCAATTCTCTCCACCTGGGAGCTAACATCTCGTATCAGAACCTAAAACAATAAACCAAGTTGAGGGCTTTAACCTGTCACTTTAAAGGCCTCTAACTCTACATCCTTCAAAGATTATTTCCCTATTTATTTACACTAAATCATATGAATTACATTCTTATTCATAAAACCTCATGTGATTCTTTCCAATTGTTGACTGAGATAATAATAATCCGGTTCTTACATGTTCTCACAACAAATTTTAACATCTAGATAGGTCAGATCAGGAAGTAAATGAAGTACATGAAATTAAATCATCACAACTTCTTACAACATTAAAGATCAATACTCTCCACAACTTCCATCCAACACCTTAATTACTTATCTATTTAAGGAGAAAGATAAAGAAAACTACTCAGAATCCATGGAGAAAACAAAACCACACTTTAGAAAAATCATTGTCAAACAACAAAAAGTCTCATTTAAAACCAAAAGTAGTCTCAAAAAAGAAAGATAAAAACTTAACTCAAGTCCTCCGCCAAACAGTCAAACCAACAACAAGTCTCAATTAAAACCAAAAGTAGTCTCAAAACAGAAACATAAAAACTTAATCAAATGAATAAGAAGTCTCTATTAAAATCAATAGTAGTTTAAAAACAAAAGATAAAAACTTATCTTAAATACTCCACCAAACTCTTGAAGTTCCTTTGAATCTCTTCTCTTTTACAATACTCTTGACTCTCATAATAAAACTAAAAACAAAAAGGGATAAAGTAAATTTTTGGTGCCTGAAAATCTCTCCAAATGTTTCACTGAAAACTCCCCCTTTTAGCACTTTTCAGGACTCTTCTAAAAGTCTCAACTTCCTTCTTTTATAATTTTCTAAGAGGTGTCTTGGTAACTGTTCAAAATGTGTCTAAATTAAATGAATTCTCCAAAGGATTTCTCCTTTTATAAGTCTTCTAACCATATTTTTGTTTCTAGTAGTCATAACCACCCTCTTTAGCTAATAGATGCCTCAAATGTCTCTTCAAAATTCGACAAAATGAAGTAAACCGTCACATAACTGCCTCTGGCGCTTAAGCGCGGAGCCTCTGATACTTAGGCGCGACCTTCTTTGTTTCACCGGTGCTTAAGCGCTGGATCTGGCGCTTAGGCGCTAAAACTCTTTTGCATCATTTTCACATTTTTGCTCCAATTTTGATCTTTTTTCACTCCTTTTATTATTTTTCATCTTTTTACTTGTACTTGAAAGAAAAACACACAAATACCTTCTATTAAAGCTCAATTTCTCAAAAATTAGGTATAAAAATGTGTCTAAAAATATTATATATCTTAGGTGTATCAAAATCCCCCAAACTTAAAATGTTACTTGTCCTCAAGTGATACTTCAATCTTTAAAACAAATATGTATGATATGTATATGAGTTTCTTTAGGAGTTACTAATTTATATTTTCAAATATAGAAGTCCAATTTAGAAAAAAATTATTTAGTAAATGAGACCAACTTAAAGTTTAGCAGTTTTTAATATTAAGAAATATGAAAATATGAGTTCTTATCTAATTCAGAAATATTGTAGATTTTCCAAATTTAGAATTTTGTCCTTTAATCATCTCCACTTAAAAATTTTTATTAAAAATAATTTCACTTACCCTATTATATCCCTAAGCTTAAGAGTTTCTCGAGTCTTATACTTTAAAAATTTCAAATGTGGAACCAATTTTTGATTAGACACTAATCCTCAAGCTTTTCCTCCCTTGCTTTTTTTCCTTTTTCTTTTCTTTTTTCTTTCTCTTTTTCTTTTTCTTTTTCTTTTTTCTTTTTCTTTTTCTTTTTCTTTTTTCTTTCTTTCTCTTTTTCTTTTTCAGGCAAATATTATTATATCTGGATAGGCCTTTAAAAGTTTTAAATTCTACTTCTCCTTTCTTAAGGCAAAGTCTTGATATAAATCTTTTACTTATAAATATAATAATAGTTTTGAAAATTATTTTTAACAAAAGAAATTTAAGTATTTAAAATAAAAGTTTAAATTTCTAAATTTTTCAAAAATATAATTTTTCTTACTAAAAGAGAGTTATACTATATTTAGCATTTTCTACACTAAAAATTTTTAACTGAAAGTTTTTCTTTATTACTAAAAAATTTAACTAAATTTTCTTACTTATTTCTATAATCAAATTTTACTTCCCTAATATAACTTCATATACATGATCANGGACTTTTTGATCAAGACTTGAATATTGAACTCACAGGGAAAATTAGCAATATGTAGTATTGAACAACAAACATTCTATTTTAAAAATACAATTCCTTAAACTATAGATATTTTGGTAGTAAGCAAAACTCAAATCTTTTTGGTATTTTTGATATTTTGACAAAATAATAAAAACTTATAAAGATAACTTGAGTTTATGTAAGGAAAAACACTGAATATAAAAATATCTTTCTCCTCATCATGAATCAATAATAAGTATAGGAAGTATATTGTGGAAGTATGCAAATTGTGTTGTGCCAAATAGGAGCAATAGTATTGTTTACCCTTACTAGAGATGCTATAAAGAACATTGGCTAATTTAAAGTTTGAATAATTTTGAAGACCGGCTAGGCAGGGAAGACACTTGCTCTCACTCTAGAGTTCCCTCGATTCCCTCCACCTGGGGGCTAACATCTCGTATCAGAACCAAGAATAATAACCTAAGTTGGGGGCTTTAACATGTTACTTTAAGGTCCTCTAACTCTACACCCTTCAAAGATTATTTTGCTATTTATTTGCACTAAATCATATGAATTACATTCTCATTCATACAACCTCTTGTGATTCTTTCCAATTTTTAACTGAGACAATAACAACCCGGTTCTTACATGTTCTCACAGCAAATTTTAACATCTAGATAGGCCAAATCAAGAAGTAAATAAAGTGCATGATATTAAATCATCACAACTTCTTCCAACTTTAAAGATCAATACTCTCCACAACTTCCATCCAACACTTTAATTACTTAACATTTAAGGAGAAAGAAAAAGAGAACTACTCAGAATCCATGGAGAAAATAAAACCACGCTTTAGTTTAAAAGTAGAAATCAACTTCAAACCAACAAGAAGTCTCGATTAAAACCAAAAGTATTTTAAAAACAAAAGATAAAAACTTATCTCAAATCCTTTACCAAACTCTTGAAGTTCCTCTGAATCTCTTCTCTTTTACAACACTCTTACTCTCAAAATAAAACTAAAAACAAAAAAGATGAAGTAAATTTTTTGTGCCTAAAAACCTCTCCAAAACTATCTCTAAATCGTCTCAGAAATCCCCCTTTCCAACACTTTTCAGGACTTTCAAGCATACTTAAAAAATTCTCAACTTCCTTCTTTTATAAATATCCAAGAGGTGCCTTGATAACTCTTCAAAATGTGTCTAAATTCGATGAATTCTCTAAAGGATGTCTCCTTTTACAAGTCTTTTTACCATATTTTCAATTTTAGTGGTCATAACCACCCTCTTTAGCCAATATGTGCCTCAAATATCCCTTTAAAATTATGTAAAATGAAGTAAACCGTCACATAACTGCCTTTGACGCTTAAGCGCGGGGCCTCTGAAGTTTAGGTGCAGTCTTCTCTGTTTCACTGACACTTAAGCATCGGATCTGGGGCTTAAGCGCCAAAACACTTTAGCACAATTTTCACATTTTTGCTCCCAATTTGATCTTTTTTTACTCCTTTTAGCATTTTTCACCTTTTTATTTGTACTTGAAAGAAAAACATACAAATACCTTCCATTAAAGTGCAACATCTCAAAAATAGGTATAAAAATGTGTCTCGAAACACTATATATTTTAGGTGTATCAAAATCCCCCAAACTTAAAATATTACTTGTCCTCAAGGGTATATCAAACTCAAGTGACACTAATCTTTAAAAACCAAATAAGTATGATATGTATATGAGTTTCTTTAGGAGTTACTAAAATTTTAATTTAGAAATATAACCAAGTATGATATGTATATGAGTTTCTTTAGGAGTTACTAAAATTTTTAACTGAAAGTTTTTCTTCATTACTTAGAATTTTAACTAAATTTTCTTACTTATTTCTATAATCAAATTTTACTTCCCTAATATAACTTCATATACAATATCATTTTTCTCTCAAATCAAATTCACTTGTAGCACATTTGAGAACAAATAAAATTCAAGTTTTGAAAATATTTAAATCAAATTCACTTGTAGCACATTTGAGAACAAATAAAATTCCAGTTTTGAAAATATTTTTTCATTCCGCCCAAAATGAAATTTTTAACAAGATTAAATATTTTAGCAGCAGATACATATAAACATGAATGAAAATTGAAATAACAGGCTTGCAGGAATTTCTGTACCCTAATTATACAAGTACAAAGCTAAAAATAGGAGTAAAATTAATTTTTGATCAATTTTCTATCATTTTCATTTCAATTCAACATTCAGAGATTCAATAAACTTCTAAGTAGTACGTACAGACATAAAAATAAACTAACTCTCTAACTTTGATTTCACAATTTAAACATAACAACAAACACACTAACAAGATAAAAGAAAAATATATGGTAGCAGTTTTCTGAAATTAAAGTTCAAAACTAAAGTTAACAAGATTTTCAACTTTTTACAAGACATAGAAATAAGTTTAATCCTAACTAACAACAACACAATAATCAACACACAACAAAAATTACTACCCTAGAATTTAAAACAAAATACTAACAAAACACAAATATCACAACAACAATTAAACAAAACAAAAGTCTCACACATCACAAAGTCCAAACTGGTACACAAATGCAAAAGTAGCAAGTCCAAACGACATAGTCCATCACATATTAAAAATATAAAAATAAATTAGTCCTCTTCTTCATCATTAGAATCACCTCTATTCTAGACAGCTGCAGGCTCGTAATCAGGGTATCTTTACCCCTAATGAGGCTCTCCAAAGAAGTGAAATTTCTCTTCATAATCACTTTTCCTTTTATTATACCCATCAATATGATCTGTAAAGCTTTCTAAATTTTGTACCTTATCTGCGGTATAATTGATATTGTCCATCATCCTCTACAATAATTTATATTGAGTTTCATTAGACTCACCTCTAGCAATAGAAGCTCGTGAGGTATATGGTTTAGATGTAGAAGCAGCAGAGGTAGATGCAGCAAACATTGACATTTCATAACTCCTTGAAAATACTCCTCTCCATCCAAAGATAAAATGCTTTGAATACGACTTCACATTTACACTTGTAATTGGCTTTAGAGGCAACAACACTTCTTCCCAGCTATCATATCTCACTCCAGCCTGCTCACATAAGGAAAAGACTAGGAAGCAAATCCCAGACCTGCAGTAGTAGCGGCAGTGGCAGAACTGATGATAGTTTGATAAATTAAAGCTCCAATAATGATGAGCATGCCTTCGTAAATACAATAGTTCAACGTTGCTCTCTCCCTCATAACTTCACTGAGATGATTTTTCGGCAATAGAGGAGCTGAAATAAAGCAGTGACATGCCTTCGATGGTGCACTTAACTTGGAAGTGGAAACGTTAACTCTCCTCTCATTTGTAATTTTCCAGAGTCCCCTTCCAATAGTCAAATTTGAATTAATCTCGTCCAGTTCTGTCTCAGTCGGACTATAATTTGCATGAAAACATAAAGTATCATGTGGTAAATGATAAAACATATTAATTACCTCTGATGAAAAATGCACCAATTTTCCTTTAATCATGACTCGATCTTCTTCTGCCTCAGGGAGATTTGCATAGAACTCCTGATCAACAAAAATAACAGCCACAACAAAAAGACAATAGAATCATTCCCATTGTTGGCGAACGATCAGATCTTCCACGGATCCACCTGGATTTTGAAACATCGCTCCTGGATAAGTTTTTGTGATTGCAGAGCATCACTATACCTATCTTTTGCTTTTGAATTCACAAACATGCTCGAATCAAAATGGCTCTTTCCTTTACTCTTTTTCATTCTTGGTGTCATTCTAAAAATTTCACAAAATTCCACAAGAACTTCAAAAATCAATTCTAATATACTAAACTTAACTTCTATAAGCATAAACTACACTTCCTATGCAATTTCCATAGATTTTCCTCATTTTTCACCATGAATAGTGATTTTTAGGTTCTTCCAAATGTCCTTAAAATACATGGTGAAAATCCAAAATTTTTACATAGAAGTGAAACTCTTACCTTATGAAATCCAAATCTAGCAAATTTTGCTCAAATCCACCAAGAAATCTTCAAAAAAAGGCTTGCCCTAGACTTCAAAATCTCAAACTCAAGAGGTTGAAAGTGACGGCGAGAGTAAAAATCGTAATTTTTTGGGTTATTTTCACTTTTAACCATTTGCAAACCGGTTTTCATGAACCTTCGCTTAAGTGTGGATAAGTGGCGCTTAGACGCCTACCTCTCGGGTTACATCGTGATTTTCGTCTCCCTATACTCTCCTCTTTCTCAAAATTCTCCAATATAACTAACTCTATTTGAGGCTAAAATAACACTAAATTTTCACACAAACAAACACTTATATTCATGTACGAACTAGTACAAGTACGTGTAACACTTAATTCTCACTCCAAATAGTACTGGATGAGAAATTTTTCCTAAATACAAACACTAAACAAACATTCACAATTAAACACATAACAGACATAGACTCCAAAAATAAGATTCAACACTAACACATAAAACAACGATTCCTAACAAACAAACTTTAACACTGAACTTAATTCCATTCTTCATTTGTTGGGACAAATTTCGGTCTTTCATTAGTCTCTCCTTGAGCATTTAGAATATAGAGTTGATAAAACGGACGGTGGTGACGAGCTCTGATACAATCTTCTTCAATCCATTTCTGCTTAAGATACATCGCCTTATCCGCTTCTTCTATATAACTAGTGTGACTAAATTGCATTTTCAATTGCCATCCAATATGCTCTATATGACATTAACTTTGTTTACCTTTGTCTCAAGTAAAGCCACTCTAGCCTCAATTTTGTTGATCTTTTCTGCTATTTCTTCAATATTAATGACTAAGAAACTGTTATACATCTTTTGTGTACTTCGAGTAATGAATTTCGTCCTCATAGTCTCTTAATTCTTCTTCAAATCCATCTCCCATGAAGACATTTTCTCTAAATCTCTCTTTCTCTTAGACTTTTAGGGCTAAAAATGATTTGGGGTGAAATTCCTTCACAAAGTCCTTCTATTTATAAGTCTAAACCCCTCAAGTAACTCTTAGGCACGTCCTAAAACTGTCTTGGCCCATTTTAGTCAACCAATTGGTGGTTAAACCTGCTAGAACTTTAATTTCGCACATGATTTATAACTCCCGCGCTTAAGCACCGAATATTGGCGCTTAAACACCAGTGCTCAATTTCGCACCAGTCAACTTAACGTCCAAATTCTCATTTTAGCATTTCTAAATCATTAAATAAAGTCTTAAAATCATTATTAACACATAATAGTTTCAAATGAAATACTACCCCAAATTTTCTTAATCACACACAAACAACAATCAAAGCAAAAACACACTCTTAACTTATGGGTTGTCTTGCACAAAGCCGCTTGGTTTAATGTCATCAGCTCGACCTAACCGGTGCTTATTCTAGTTGACCCATCATCAGTCGATCATTAAATTTATGTTGATCCCCTACTAAATAAGGTTTTAGTCTATGACCATTCACTTTAAATACTTTCTTAGTTTTAGTATCTTTAATATCCACAACTCCGTAAGGATAAACTTTTATCACAGCAAATAGGCCCATCCACCTGGACTTAAGTTTGCCTAGAAATAATCTTAACCTTGCATTATATAGCAAAACTTGTTGCCCTGGCTGAAAATTTTTAGTAAGAATCATTCGATCATGCCACATCTTCATCTTTGAGCATCACATCGTGGTAAAGCAACAACTTCTATCCATTTGGATACATAATCTACTGCTAACAACATGTATAAATTTCTAAAAAATGGTATAAATGATTCCATTAAATCTAATCCCCAAACATCAAATATTTTAACTTATAGCATATAATTGAGGGGCATCTCATTTCTTCTAGAAATATTTCTTACTCGTTGACATATATCACAAGTTTTAATGTAAGCATTAACATCTCTAAAGATAGTAGGCCAATAGAATCCAGATTGTAAAATTTTGTATGTTGTTTTATTAACACCAAAATGTCCCCCAAAATCAGAATTATGACATTTTTGGATAATTTAATAAGTCTCTTCTAAAGGTACACATCTTCAAATAATGAGATCCTTTCCTTGTTTATATAAAAATGGGCCGTCCCAAAAATAAGTCTTAGCTTCAAAAATAAATTTCCTCTTCTATTGGTATGTCATTCCATTGGGTATAATATCACTAATAAGAAAGTTCACAATGTCGGCATACCATGGAACACACCACCATTAATACTGAACAATTTTTCATCTGGAAAATGTTCATTAATTTCTTTTTCAAAATAGAGTGGTTTTTATAACTTAAGTCTGGACAAATGATCAATAATTTTATTCTCAGTCCCCTTCCAATCTATTATTATAAAATTAAACTCTTGCAAAAGAAGAATCCGTCTTATAAGTCTTGGTTTAACATCCTTCTTTTTCATTAAGTACTTAATAACAGAATGATCTATATGTACTATGCAATGAGATCCAATTAAATATGATCTAAATTTACCAGAGGCATATATTATTGCTCATAACTCTTTTTTAGCTGTTGTATAATTAATTTGAGTTTCATTAAGAGTTTTACTAGCATAGTAAATTAATTTGAAAATTACTTTAAAAAATTTATCATATTTTTGTCCTAAAACAACTCCAATAACATAATCACTAGCATCACACATTAGTTCAAAAGGTTTTCCCCAATCTAGTGAAACTATAATTGGTGCAGTGACTAATTTTTCTTTTAATAACTCAAAAGCTTTTAGGCATTCTTCATCAAATTTCAAAATTGCATCTTTCTCCAGTAAATGACATAAAGACTTAGCAATTTTTGAAAAGTCTTTAATATATCGTCTGTAGAATCTAGTATGCCCTTAAAAACTCCTAATTTCCCTGACATTTGTTGAGTGAGGTAAATTAACGATCACTTGAATTTAGCAAGATCTACTTTCATACCATTTTCTGATATTTTATGTCCTAATACAATCCCTCATGCTACCATGAATTGTCATTTTTCCCAATTAAGGACTAAATTCGTTTCTTCACAACGCTTAAGAACTTTTGATAAATGTTCTAAACATGAGTGAAATGAAGTTCCAAACACTGAAAAATCATCAATAAAAACTTCAGTCCCTTTTTCAATTAAATCACAAAAAATTGTCATCATACATCTTTGAAATGTAGCAGGTGCGTTACATAAACCAAAAGACATTCTTCTAAAAGCAAATATACCATAAGGACTGGTAAAAGTTATTTTCTCTTAATCCTCAGAAGTTATTTGAAGTTGGTGATAACCAATATATCCATCCAGAAAACAAAAGTATTTATGCCCAGCTAGTTTATCCAACATTTGATCTGGAAAGGGTAGTGGAAAATGATCTTTTCTAGTGGCAAGATTTAATTTTCTATATTCAATGCAAATTTGCCACCCTGTGACTTATCTAGTAGGTATTAACTCATTATGTTCATTCATAGTCACAGTTACTCCTCCTTTCTTAGGAACGCAGTGAATTGGACTAACCCATGCACTATCTGAAATAGGGTAGATAACTCCAACATCTAACCACTTTAAAATTTCTTTCTTAACAACTTCTTTCATTACAGAATTCAATCGCCTTTGAGGATCAACCAAGCATTTGTAGTTCTCTTCCATATGAATTATATGCATACAAATTGAATGACTAATTCCTTTAATATCAACTATTGTCCATCCAAAGGCTTTCATAAAATATTTCAAAATTTTCATCAATCTTTCTTCTTCTTCCATCATTAACTTTGAGCAAATTATAACTGGTAAAGTAGATGAATCTCCTAAAAAGACATATTTTAAATGATCAGGAAGTAATTTCAACTCAATTCCTAGGGATTTTTCAATGGATGGACAAAATGATTTATCTTTTTCTATCGTGTCCAAAATTTCAAAACTTTCTCGAACATAGTTTGAATCTTCCTTAAAAAGATCTTCACATTGATCTAATTTATCTTCTTGCTTGTGTTCCAAATCTTTTACTTTAGATTTTTCTTCATAATTAGTTTTGAAATGACATTCACTCAGATATCTTATAACATCCATTCTATATCATTCATAATCTTTACCTCTTGTAGGATATTTCATTGATTTTGAAATGTTAAAAATAACAGTTTGATTATTGACGCGCATTGTTAATTCCCCTTTTTTCACATATATCATTGCTCTTTCTAAGGCTAGGAAAGGTTTTCTCAAAATGATAGGTAACTCTTTACCTTTCTCCATATCCAGCACAATGAAATCAACAGGAAAGATAAATTGATCCACTTTCACTATGACATCTTCTATAACCTCTTTAAGGTACATTATCGAACGATCTGCTAGCTGCAGAGTTACAGTAGTAGGGGTTTTTTCTCCTAATCCCAATCTTTGAAATATTGATAATGGCATAAGGTTAATGCTTGCAACTAAATCATATAAAGCTTTCCCATAAAATTTGTCTTTTATTGAACATAGAATTGTAAAGCTACCAGGATCTTTAAGCTTTTCAGGAAGCTTCTTCTGAATAATTGCATTGCACTCCTCACTAAGTGCAACAGTCTCATTATCTTCAAACTTCCTTTCCTGTTGAGAATATCCTTCATAAACTTTACATAACTTGGCATTTGTTCTTAGGCTTCAGGAAATAGAATATTAATTGAACGCTTCTTAAAAATTTCCATAAATTTTGAAAATTGCTTATCCAACTTCTATTGAAGAGTCTTTGAGGAATTAGAGGTGTTGGTTTTTCCAAATTAAGTTTGAGTGGAGAAATAGGTCTTTCAGAATCTTTTGGAGTGTCCTCTTTTGATTGTTCAATTTCTTCTCTCAACTTCAGTTTTTTTTAACCCTACTCTCTTTCGCTTCAAAGTTGAACGACTTTTACTTGCTCTTTATTCTGGTCTTTCAGATATATTTCCGTATTTCTAGGAAGTGTTCATTGGGATCTATTACTTAATGAATTTTTTATTTTTCCAAGTTGATTCTCAATATTTCTAATTGTAGCTCCTTGAATTTGTAACTGATTTCCCATTTGTAACACCACTTCTTCTATAGACAACATCTTCTCCTTAAATTGTGAGTTACTATTGGAACCTGGAGGATAAGTAGATATATAATTATTATTTCCTTAGTTGTTCCAGTTTCCTAATGGGTTTACTTGATTGTTCCCCTATTGCTGATTATTACTACCTGTAGTATTATTCCAATTGAAGTTGGGATGGTTCTTCCAACCTGGGTTATAATAAATTGAATATAGGTTATTCTGCTTATTATTTATGGCATTAAAAGTTTTTAATGATGCTTGAGAATCTACCATTTGGCCTAATGAATTCTCTTCAATCATTGAAATTGGTTGAGAAAAATTCATTCCAAATTGGTTTAACTTCCTTGAAATTATAGCAACTTTATTTGCTAACGTAGTAAATGCATCAAATTTATGAATATTGGCTACTTTCTTTGGATTCACCCTCTCAGAAGGCCATTAAAAATTATTGGTAGTCATTCCTTCAATTAAAACATAAGCGTCATGAAATATTTTTGACATCAATGAACCACAACAACGACATCAATAATAGATCCAAGAGACCCAGCTAATCCATTATAAAAAGTTTGAAGTATTAACCAATCTAGTATGGCATGGTGTGGACACTTTCTTAAGAGTTCATTAAATCATTCCCATGCTTCATAAATAGATTCTCCTTCAAACTGATTAATAGATGTAATATCATTTCTAAGCTTCCTAGTTTTTTATAGTGAAAAATATTTAGCAAGGAATTTTTGTGCTAAATCACCCCAAGTTCCGATAGATCCAGGTGCTAACAAATTCAACCACATCTTAGCTTTATTCCTCAGTGAGAAAAGAAATAACTTAAGTATTATGACATCATCTGATACACCATCATATTTAAATGTAGCGCACAATTCTAGAAAATTGGCAAGATATAAATTTGGATCTTCAGTTGATGATCTCCCAAGCTGATTATTTGACACTATTTGGATAATAGCAGGTTTAAGTTCAAATGAATTCGCCACTAGAGTAGGTTTTTGAATACTACAATGAAGTTCATCTACCGTAGGGTTGGCAAATCTCGTAAAGGTCTAAATTCTTGATTAATTTCAACATTTTGATCATTTTGGTTTGTCATGTCTGTATTTTTTTTAGATTTTTCAAAATTTTTAATTTTTTTGGTTTTTCTAATTTTTTAACTGTTCTTTCTCATTCAAAATTGTAGGGCACTAGTCCTTCAGAACCTAAACTACACATACACTAAAATAAAATAAAAATAAAATACAACAAAGCACACAAATAAAATAATATAATAAGATATTCCTACAATAACTTTTAAAGTTTAAATAAAACTTTCTAAAATAGAAATATTCTTTTAATCAATTATCTTTTGATTTTCCTTGGCAACGGCGCCAGAAACTTGATCCTGACTTACTGTTTAAATGCAACAGTATAACAATGTCTTTGATGATATTTTTCACTTATGTTTCCTTACTTTGCAACAAAATAAAAAACTTGATCCTGGAGAAAATAAGAATTTAACTTTTTAATTTATATATATATTGGGATACTATGCAAGTATACGTATCGTTATTAAGTAATATAAGACTTTTTGATTAAGACATAAATATCAAACCCGTATGAGAAAATTAGCAATATGCACTTTTGAACAACAAACTTTCTATTTCAAAAAGATAATTACTTAAACTATATATATATATATATTATAGTAATTAAAATTCAAATATTTTTGGTATTTTTGATATTTTGACAAAACAGTAATAACTTCTAAAGATAACTTGAGTTCATGTAAAGAAAAGCACTGAATATGAAAATATCCTTATCATGAATCAGTAATAAGTATAAGAATTCTTTTGTGGAAGTACGCAAATTGTGTTCTGCCAAATAGAAGCAATATAATTCTTTACCCTTACTAGAGATGCTATAAAGAACATTGGTTAATTTAAAGTTTAAATAGTTCTGAAGACCGGCTAGGCAGAGAAGATACTAGCTCTCACTGTAGAGTTCCCTCGATTCCCTCCACTTGGGGGCTAACATCTCGTATCAGAACCTAAAACAATAACAAGTTGAGGGCTTTAACCTATCACTTTAAAGCCCTCTAACTCTACATCATTCAAAGATTATTTTCCTATTTATTTGCACTAAATCATATGAATTACATTCTCATTCATACAACTCATTCGATTCTTTCTAATTGTTGACTGAGACAATACCAGTCCGGTTCTTACATGTTCTCACAATAAATTTTAACCAATTGTTGACTTAGACAATACCAGCCCGGTTCTTACATGTTCTCACAACAAATTTTAACATTATTTCCAAATTTATTTGCACTAAATCATATGAATTACATTCTCATTCATACAACCTCATGTGATTCTTTCTACCTATTTGCACTCAATCATATGAACTACATTCTCATTCATACAACCTCATGTGATTCTTTCCAAATGCACTCAATCATATGAACTACATTCTTATTCATACAACCTCATGTGATTCTTTCCAATTGGGATTGAGACAATAACATCCCGATTCTTACATGTTCTCACAACAAATTTTAACATCTAGATGGGTCAGATCAAGAAGTAAATGAAGTATATGTAATTAAATCATCACAAGTTCTTCCAACATTAAAGATTAATACTCTCCACAACTTCCATCCAACACTAATTACTTATCATTTTAAGAAGAAAGATAAAGAAAACTACTCAGAATCCATGGAGAAAACAATTACTTATCATTTTAAAAAGAAAGATAAAGAAAACTACTCAGAATCTATGGAGAAAATACCTATCATTTTAAGAAGAAAGATAAAGAAAAATACTCAGTATCCATGGAGAAAACAAAACCACACTTTAGTTTAAAAGAAGAAATCATTGTCAAAAATCATGGAGAAAACAAAACCACACTTTAGTTTAAAAGTAGAAATCATTGTCAAACCAACATACTTCCATCCAAAACTTAATTACTTATCATTTTAAGAAGAAAGATAAAGAAAACTACTCATATCTATGGAGAAAATAAAATCACACTTTAGTTTAAAAGAAGAAATTATTGTCAAACCAACAACAAGTCTTGATTAAAGTCTCATCCAAAACTTAATTACTTATCATTTTAAGAAGAAAGATAAAGAAAACTACTCAAAATCTAAAACTTAATTACTTATCATTTTAAGAAGAAAGATAAAGAAAACTACTCAAAATCCATGCCATCCATCACTTTAATTA
This sequence comes from Phalaenopsis hybrid cultivar, assembly GCA_002079205.1. NCBI lineage: Eukaryota > Viridiplantae > Streptophyta > Magnoliopsida > Asparagales > Orchidaceae > Phalaenopsis > Phalaenopsis hybrid cultivar. The sequence continues at coordinate 170,236 of JXCR01121221.1, forward strand.
CTTATCATTTTAAGGAGAAAGATAAAGAAAACTACTCAGAATCCATGGAGAAACTTAATTACCTATCATTTTAAGAAGAAAGATAAAGAAAACTACTCAGAATCCATGGAGAAAATAAAACCACTTATCAATTTCAAGAAGAAAGATAAAGAAAACTACTCAGAATCCATGGAGAAAAAAAAAACACACTTTAGTTTAAAAGTAGAAAAATAAAGAAAACTACTCAGAATACATTGAGAAAATAAAACCACACTTTAGTTTAAAAGTAGAAATCATTGCCAAACCACTAAGAAGTCTCTTTAAAGATCAATACTCTCCACAACTTCCATCCAACACTTAATTACTTATCATTTTAAGAAGAAAAAAATACTCAGTATCCATGGAGAAAACAAAACCACACTTTAGTTTAAAAGAAGAAATCATTGTCAAAAATCATGGAGAAAACAAAACCACACTTTAGTTTAAAAGTAGAAATCATTGTCAAACCAACATACTTCCATCCAAAACTTAATTACTTATCATTTTAAGAAGAAAGATAAAGAAAACTACTCATATCTCCATTCAAAACTTAATTACTTATCATTTTAAGAAGAAAGATAAAGAAAACTACTCATAATCCATGGACCATCCATCACTTTAATTACTTATCATTTTAAGGAGAAAGATAAAGAAAACTACTCAGAATCCATGGAGAAACTTAATTACCTATCATTTTAAGAAGAAAGATAAAGAAAACTACTCAGAATCCATGGAGAAAAACAACACTTTAATTTAAAAGAAGAAATCATTGTCAAACTAACAACAAGTCTCGATTAAAGAAACCACACTTTCGTTTAAAAGTAGAAATCATTGTCAAACCAACAACAAGTCTCAATTAAAACCCACACTTTAGTTTAAAAGTAGAAATCATTGTCAAACCAACAACAAGTCTCAATTTAAACTAAAAGTAGTCTAAAACAAATGGTTTAGTTTAAAAGTAGAAATCATTATCAAACCAAAAAGAAGTCTCGATTAAAATCAAAAGCAGTTTAAAAACAAAAGATAAAAACTTATCTCAAATGCTCCACCAAACTCTTGAAGTTCCTTTAAACCTATTCTCTTTTACAACACTCTTGACTCTCACAATAAAACTCAAAAGTAAAAGCATAAAGTAAATTTGTGGTGCTTGAAAATCTCTTGAAATGTTTCTCTCAAAACTCCCCTTTTTTAGCACTTTTTAGGACTCTTCTAAAAGTCTCAACTTCAATGTGTTTAAATTTAATGAATTCTGCAAAGGATGCCTCCTTTCACAAGTCTTCTAACCATATTTTTGTCTCTAGTGGTCATAACCACCCTCTTTAGCCAATAAGTGCCTCAAATGTCCCTTCAAAATTTAGTAAAATGAAGTAAACTGTCACATAACTGCCTCTGGCGCTTAAGCGCTGGGCCTCAGGTGCTTAGGCGTGGCCTTCTTTGTTTCACCGGTGCTTAAGCATCGGATCTGGCGCTTAGGCGCCAAAACTCTTACAACATTTTCACATTTTTGCTCCAAATTTGATCTTTTTTCACTTCTTTTAATTTTCATCTTTTTTACTTGTACCCAAAAGAAAAACACACAAATACCTTTCATTAAAGTGCAATATCTCAAAAATTAGGTATAAAATTGTGTCTAACAATACTATATATTTTAGGTGTATCAAGCACCAAATAAAGAATGACGGACTGGCTGACTACGGTGTCAAGATTGCCCGGTCCATCCCAAGACAATAAGACAACCAGTCATGTAGCAGAGATCACTTGACTGAGCACCAAATAAAGAACCGTAAACCGTGACGCCAAGGTATCCCATTCCAACTTGAGACATGAAGATAAATAGTTGTGGTGTCATGATAGTATGATTGAACACTAAATAAAGAACGACAAAACACAGTGCCAAGATCACGTGGTCCAACCCAAGACATGAAAACGACTAACTATGATGCCATGATTGCCCAGCTAAGCACCAAATTAGGAACAAAGTACATGGCGCAAAGATCACTTGGTTCAACTCTGAGAAATGAAGATAACTAGCCATGTCACCAAGATAGTCCGACTGAGCACCAAATGAAGAACGGGGGACGACCATGACACCAAAATCACCCTGTCCAGCCCAAGACATGTCATGGCGGTGAGATCTCCTTGTCGAGCACCAAATGAAGAACAACGACCACGGTGACAAGATTGCCCAGGTTAGTCTAAGACATGAAAAAAAAACCAGCCATGACACCAACATTTCTCGGTTGAGCACCAAATGAAGAACAGTCGATCGCGACACTAAAATCACTCTGTCCATATCGAGACATAAAGATAACCAGTCGTAGCACCAAGATAACCCAGATAAGCACCAAATGAAGAATTGTAGACCGCAGTGCCAAGATCGCCTGATTTTGCCCGAGACATGAAGACAGTCAGTCCTGGCACAAAGATTGTCCCATTGAGCACCAGATGAAGAACGAAAGACCACTATACCAAGATCACCCAACCCAGCCAGAGACATGAAGATGTTCAATTGTGGCATCAAGATCGCCCGATTGAGCAACAAATGAAAAATGGCGGACTGTGACACCAATATTGCCTGACCCTATTAAGACATAAAGAAAACTAGCTATGACATTAAGATCTCCTGACAAAGAACAAAATGGAGAAAAGCTAATCATGATGTCAAGACTACACGTTCTAGCCCTAGACATGAAGATGGTTAGAGCTAGTGCCAAGATCACCAAGCTGACCACTAAATAAAGAATGACAGGATGTGACACCATAATCGCTTGGCCTGGAACATGAAGACAGCTGGTTGTGGCCCCGAGATCGCTTGGTTGAGCACCAAATAAAGAATGGTGGACCACGACACCAAAATCACCCAGTCAAGCCTAAGAAGAATGACAGACTAAAGTGCCAAGATTGCTTAGTCCAACCCAAGATATGAAAATAGCCAGTTGTTGCCAAAGATTGCCTAACTGAGCACCAAATGAAAAACAACATACTGCGACACAAAGATCACCCAATCTAGCCCAAGAAATGAAGATAGTTGCTCGTGGCACCAGGATCGTCGTGCTGCTCTAACATGAAGACAATTATTCACCGCACCAAGGTCACCTGGCTAGGCCCTAACATAAACATGACCAGTCGTGATGCCAAGATTGCCCGACTGAGCCCTGACTTAAAGACAACTAGTCGTGCGCCAAGACAACAAAATTGAGCCCAAATATGACTGAATGACTGAGGCACCAAAGTCACTCGACTAAATAAAAGCGTAAAAGCTACTAAAGAAAACTTGATTTGGAAGCAGGCCTTGAAATAGTCCCTTACTCGGTACTGACAAGAGAAAGTTCTTAATATCATTACATAAACAATGTGTGAGGTATGACAAGACCCATAAAAAGCATGACAAAAAAAAGGAACCAAATAATGCAAAAAATAGCCAAACAACCATTTTGCAAAATAAATATGCTATTTTCATATTCAGTGAATTGCTATGTTTATAAAAAAAATTATGCAAAATTTTTGAAAAAGTCTTGTTCAAAAGGAAACCTAAGCATTAAATTCATCCCCAGAAGACCCTTCAGAACTAGAGAGCAGGGTTGCAAACTCTCTAGGGTTGGAATAATTTGGAGGAACCAAACCTAACCTGACAAATCAATTAATCGTCGTCACGCTACCAATCTAGAGCTACTCATCAAAGAAATTCATCTACATAAGGTAGGATAGAAGTGACGCGAAGAACTCCTCGGTTTTCATAGTCGTCACTTTTTTCATTCAAACCACGACTTTCTCTCTTAGTGAACAAAAAATAATTCAAAAATTGAGGAAAGTTCCCCCTTCAGCGCAACATTCTTTTTATTAGTTACCTCCGCCGCAGCATTCAAACTACGACTTTCTCTCTTTCGCCAGACCAACCAGAAACTTGGCTCATTCCACAACAACAACCTACTCAGTCTCGACATGGTCCAGGGCCATTGATTGAAGGTGAGAGGCCTCCCATGCTTTCAAATGGTATCGATCGGGCATCTTATATAGATCCTATTGCTCCAACTTACGAGCACAAACTCCTACGAACAGATGACCTACGAGAGCACAAAGCATTTAATTTGTTATAAAGGAAAATTTGTTTAATAGTTGATCGACTGGTTGATGGTGGTAAATTAGTACTTGGTGAATTCTAAATCTTCACCCTGGAGCACTGAGAAGGGACCCAACCCAAGGTAGAGCCTTTTCTGGAGAGGCAAAGAAGGCAGAGGAGTTGATTTTGTGGCCGGTTCATTTCCTTCATCATGCCAAGTCTCTAGAGATTTCTCCTTGAGACCAGTCTTAGATTCAATATCCTTGACAATCACTGATTGGATGGCCTCATTTCTGTTAGATAAATTGATAAATGACACTCATTGACTACAGGCATCCATCATTTTATTCACTTCCTCCAAATAACCTGTCTTATCTAAACTTTCACAAGTAACCCAGATGGTCCCCTAGCTTCTCGACTACTGGAAGTAATAGCATCTGAAAGATAAGAATTAGGGTTAACAAGGGCCTCACATTTCCTAAAAATTATGGTCACTTCCCTGATTAGGATTCTTTGAATCATAACCATGGTAGCAGTAATGTTAAGGAGGAACTCCTCATATATTGGGCCAATTTTTTCACCAGCCACTCCAGTTAGTCTCCCTTCAGCCTTCATCACTCACCGATGGACCTCATTTTCCCTAGCTTAGGACTTAATCTTCCTCTTGGTATATTAGTCTACTACTTTCTTTGATCGTCGTACCTCCACAGCATCAGAGGTAGTTATTAGCTCCATCATCCTCTGACCAGACACTCCTAATAATAAATCAAACTATTGTCACCATATCAGTGTACTAAGGAACTGAAAGCAATCAACCCACGATATTGGTCCCCTCGATTCGGGAGAAGATGATAACCTTCCTCTCCTTGAAAGAAAAGCCAGATGGAACTATCCTGACTCCCCAAATCTTGGTAGACGAGGCAATAAAGGACCTGTGTCTGACCTGGTTTTTTAGACCGATGAAATAAAACTAACAGTTTGTTATGAACTGGGCACAACCATTCAATTTCACATAGAATGGGAACATGTGACTAAATAAATTGACGACCATGGGATGTCTCTAAGTCAGCAAAAGATAATTTAGGCCATGATTGTCTTCATTGAATTTGGTTTAATCTGTGCAAGTATAATTCCATAACTATTGAGAATTGACTGGAGTTCATAGCACAAAGGCATCTGCAAACCCATACTAAAACTGGCCCTAGTACACCACCAGATCCTTATCATATTTCGAGGTTGCCCTTTCATCAGGACGGGTGCCTTGCAACTTAATGTTTGAATGAAAAATAAAGGTTTCTTCGATAAAAGCAAAGTCCAATGATGGCAAAATAGTTTGCTCATTTGCAAACACCAAATTGAAGGTCTGAGGAGTCTTTTTTGGAGCCATATGAACACCAAATAAGTAAATAATGATGATTTAGAGACATGAGGAGAATTGAGAAGAAAAAAAGGATAAACAAAAGGTATGCTCATGGGTTTCTCCACCTATTTATAAAACATAACAAAAAATGAAATGCTGCTTGTGAAAATCATGGAAGATGTTGTGTCAAGAACATCAAGATGTGCAAACATAAACTTTTTATTTATCATATAAGGCATGATTACACAGAGATTGCATCTAATAGGAAATATTTTATAAGTTGATCCTCAGCTGTCTCATCCTAAAGCCCTCCTAACAAATCTCCTAAACAATCCTTAGCCACCCAGCTTAAATTGATTATCTCGGTCGATCTTGGATCTGACCCTCGCAAAAAAATGCGTCCTCCCAAAGTTCAACAATCTCACGGTGAAGGTCCACTATTTCCTCGCACAACTCCCTAGCCTGACATGTAAGTCTCGTTCATGGCGGGCAAGAATCACCTTCAGTTCCAGCAAACGACATGATAATACCCACGAAGATGGCCAACACTGCTTAGAAGTTTCACCTCCAACATCGTTGGGATCGGCCAAATGATTAATAACACTCTCTCCACTACCAGTCAGCTCCTTGGGAGTTATGACTATACGTAAGGTCACGTTACCACCACCAAGGTTGACTGGTGACTAGTCAACTTGAGGATTCTCGTCTATGAGAGGAAAAAACCGTCAGCAAGCATCAGGTTGTTCAAAAAAAAAAGAGGCAGGTAAGAAGAAGGCGGAAGAAAGTAGTTTACAAAAGATCCAATTCACTTCAAACCAAGTTGTTCCACCCACATTGCAGGATAGAAAATCATCTATCGTTCCCACCTCGCCTGACTGAAAATCATGTTCACCGGCTTGCAGAATGTCAACTAGAAGAGGAATATTCACAACAATCGACTGAATCTTAACTTCAAAAGTCACTCTTATTGATGGGTTGCTCTTCACCAACCTTGAGTAAAGCCCTCCCTAATGAGCCATGAACCAAATCAGACGAAACTTCTGCTCTCAACTCCTCAATCAGTTTTGACCTCTTAGAAAACCTCTTCTTCGATACTCGCCCTCGGATCATTATGATATAATCTCGAGTAAGGTTGCATCCTGGCTTTATCGATAGGTTTTAGCACGAGGTTGGATCCTTTCTCCAAAGTAAAACTACAGACAACAAACAAACACCAAAAAAAAAAAAAAAAAGACTCGAGATGATGAAGCTAACCCCTAAGAGCCTAAAATATGATGATCTTGGGAACAAAAATCTAGGGAGGTTACTTATAGCATCAAATAAATATCATTATGAGGTTCATTTATCTTAAAATATGTCTTTTCTTATTGCAGTTATTGCTATCAAGGAACAATAAATTTGGGCACTTCGATATGTACATAAGAAAATATGTGAACAGAAATCACAAACACATCTTACAAATGGCAGAATAAGTGATGTGGTTTAGCGGGGCCTACCAAAGGCGGCCGAAGACCACACACTTGGTTGGCAACCCACACGTACCATAAGGATGGTGTGATTCAGAAGGATAAAAGGCATGTCGCTCTAAAGAATCTATCGTATCAGATACACTTGAATGAACAAGTTGCCTTTCAACCTAATTGGGCAAAAAGAGTGAAACAGATCCTCCAGTTCCAAGGTTGTTGATGTGAAGCTTTAATAAGTAGGCACTCGACTTGAGGGCTACCCTGACAAATGGTCGTTTTTCTTGAAGACCAGCCGAACTAACGATTGCCTGGTCTCATGGTAAACTGGCCTATAGAGCCACCTGATCTAACGACCGTCGACCTCATAGCCGCTCGGCTTACTGGTCACCCAGTCTAACAGCTACCCGAACACTTTCCATGGGCCCCATTATGTATGGATTGAAATAGCCCCACCGTACCTATGTACTTTAGAGGTACAATATGTAATTATACAATGACCCATTCTTATAAATAGAAGGTCAATATCATGAATAAAGATTACACAAAATTATTATTCGTTACTGTGTTATTGCTTGATCTCTCTCTCTCTCTCTCTCTCTCTCTCTCTCTCTCTCACACACACACACACACACACATACACACGAACGCACGCACACACATCCTTCAGCGCTATATAAAATAGGCAGCTCAATTGTTGCACGTGTTAGGTTCAAAAATTTTCTAGTTTTATAAAATGAAATCGGGGTTAAGGTTTTCATCAAATGTAATATGCAAGTTTTCTCTATTTAAGTTGTATTTTTGATATTTTCTTAATATTTATTTTCCTATTAAAATTTGATCGTCTAGCAACAATTAACACCTATTTATGACCAAGTGTTTTGGCTTTTAATGGGAAGGTCTTGGGTTGGCTATTTATAAATGTGTTTACATCTGTATTCTGCTTTAGAAAGATTTACATACATGCCACATAACTCTCTTATTTACGTATAACACCTAAATTTTTATCTTATTTACATTTATAGTTAATACTTATGTATGAAAATATTTAATTTTGCTTTTTTAAATTTAATAAAAGTGATAGCTTTTATGTGATATAAGAAATTTGAGTTTTATAAATGTAAAAATATAGTTTAGATGTTAGTTTTGTAATACAAAAATAATAAAAAATAAATAAATAAAATTATGTGGTATTTATGTAAAATCCACTTTTCCTTAATTTTTCAAGTTTTAGAATGTGTACTTAAAGCTTTCCATTGAATGTATCATGTATGTCAACTATAGATGAATGTTGACAATTGTAAGAACAAGAGCATGTCTTTAAATAAAGATCAGCTAATTTAAAAAATAGAAAAGTTAACAAATATATTTGTATTCATGTTATTTGACCTTTTCTTTATTTGATTGCTTATTTGAGACATCTCATTGGGTTAACTCCCTAAAAATTCAATGAAGATGGTGATTTATAATGACAGAGTTACAAAAAAAGTAGAAAAATTTACATACAAATCACTTAATTTCTATGTATTTAAGTATCTAACACATAAACATCTATAGATGATAGATTTATATATTCATAAAAATTAAGAGTTATGTATGTAAATGATTGAAAAATTAATGAGTGCATAGAAATATAGATAAAATATGATATCAAATATGAGTTGATAATTTGTTGAGCATCAGCTGTCGACAGAAAGAGTTGCATGTTTAAGTTGATGAGTACATTGGTTGAGTATCAACTACTAACATGGACGACTACTTGCTATAACATGTTTGAATTTGTATTTAGTCTATGCACTGCAGTATACTTTATATATGCTTACTATTAGCCTTTATTGTAGTGCTTGAGACCCAAAATTTACCTATTGATAAACCATCAAGAAATTTCCAAAATTCGACACGAATCTCGATATATGGTACGATTCTCGAAGTAAATTTTTTGCAAGAAACATTCAAACTTCTACTAAAACTCATCAAAAAAATATGATCTTAACAAACTTATAGTTGAACTGACCGGTTTGATGAGGAGGGCCCATTGGTACTAAAACTGGTCCAATCAAGTCAAATCAAGCCCAAATTACGCCATTAAATCATTTTTAGTAGTTTTTCGAGAATAATTGAAAGATTAAAAAAATTGAATCTGGTAAGCCTATAGTCAAAACGAGTGTCTCTACAAAAAAATCCAAATAAGCAAAAAATCGCTCAATTATGATATCATTAAGACACTCAAATATTCATTGAACATCATCTGATCAAGTGGATTTCTCTTGGCTGTCCAATCAAAGTTGTTCGGATTCATTCTTTCTTTGTAACATGAACTTTATAAATGGAGCCCTACCCTCTCTTGAGAGTGGCTAGATCTTGAGCAAGAGGAAGGCCATAGCCTGGAAGTTGAGCAAAACACTTGGACCCTGCATTGAAGATTATGTGAACAACTTCTACTACTGCAACCGCCAACCACCATTTGTTGGCCGCCATCAACCGCCATTGACCTCCTACTCTTACAGCCTTTGATCGTCGTCAACACTGCTTGCCGATCACAAGCCATCGAGGACCAAAATCAGTTGTCGTCCGCTTCTTGCAATGAAGCACCACTCAAAGTAATGACTGATGCCATGTAATTATAAAGCAACCTATGAAGCGGTGAATTATCGTGAATGTCATGTCAATTCGAAAGATAGTGTAACATTGTACCCAACATATATAACAACGACACCTCTTGAAGACTGTGTAACAAATCACCCCCATACGGTGCAACGACGACTCCTAAAAATGGTGGATTTCTATAGAATCCTAAAGTTCACTCCTTGCAGCCCACCATACAACTTATGTGACCAACTACGACCTACATGATTCATAACTCGAGCAGCTCATGGTAGTCATTGCAGCGCATCACTACGATTTACTAGACCAACTACTGCCTATGTGATCCACAACTTGTTCAACACCTGATTCTGGTCTTTTCTGCTTACAGATGTCACCTCAACCCATCACTATGACCTATGTGAAAAATACAGCCTACATGCTCTACAACTCATGCAGCTCTCGATTTCGATCATTGTGACCTACGAATGTCATCATAACTCACCATTATAGGATATTTGACAAACTATGTTCTATGTGGTCCCCATCTTATGCATTTCTCGACTCTGAACTCTATGACCTACGGATGTCATCACGACTCAACACTATGACATGATGACCAACTATGACCTACGTGGTCCACAACTCGTGTAGCTCTCGAATCCAGCCTCTGCGGCTTATGGGCACATTGCAGCCCACCAGTATGACCTACGTGTTCCACAGCTCGTGAAGCTCCTGATTTTCCCCATACTACTTACAAACATCATCATAGCCCACCACTATGAACTACGTGATCAACTATAAACTGCATGGTTCACAACAAATACATTGTCCCGACTTCGGCCCTTGCAGCTTGTAGACATTTACGTAGCTCACCACTATGGCTTATGAGAGCAATTGCAACCTACTTGACTCACTAATTCTACAGCTTCCTACTACTGCCTATGTAGCCAATCACCACTCCCAACATTCATGACTAACTTCCTCCTCCATAGAAATCGACTACACCCCTTGTAACTCGCCATCACGAAGAACTATAACCAGACTATGACTATAATTGATGAACTACTATTATACATTTACAATGATCAACTTTATAACTCCATTTTATTTATTTCATGATGAGAGGACTTATGAACTCGCCATTCATATTGGATTATTTCAACTTAGCTAGACCTAATGGTTTTTTTTTCCTTCTCTTGGGTTCTCTACATAAAAAGTTAAGGTATGTCCTCCCTCTTATCTTTAATTTTTTGAATGTACATGTAAGGTTTTCATGGAATGTTAAGACGATAATTCATTACTCTACCACCGCTGATCTTCCATCACATATCACTTACAAATGTAGGCTATTGGGGAGAGCCGACTGAAGGAGAAGATTGATTTTATGTGCTCTCTCTCTCTCTCTCTCTCTTTCTCTCTCTCTCTCTCTCTCTCTCTCTCTCTCTCAATATGGGTATTTCATTTATTTTTCTAAATAATTTTATTTTAAGATATATCCTTTTTTTCTAGCATAGATATTAGCTCTACTCTTTTTTATTTGAAGAGTTGTTTATGTTATATTTTTTAGCCCTCAAATATTTAGAGATTCTTTCATCTCTTTTTCTTTCTTTGTGTTAGTAAGATTTTGGCTTAAATTCATGAACAAATGAACATCAAACATATTATATATGTATGTAGTGGTGACATGTGCCCTCAGATGCCTTCTAAATCCTGCTTGGAAAAATTACAAGTGCCGCTTAATTTTTTTAATATAACAAATTTTTTTTTTTGTGGTAAAAAAAAAAAAAGAAAAAGAAAATAGCAATTAGTGTACACGATGGATGCTGTTAAGTCCTACCTCAATTACTTGCCAATAAGAGCTACAAAAAAGCCACCATAATCTGTACCAAAATTAGCAAATTTTGGAAGCAACAAGACATGCACATAAATCAACGAATAAGTTAAGTCAAATAAAATTTTTATGTTAATTAATAAGCTTTGTTTTTACCAATGATGGCTCCAATAATTTTCTGAGCTTTTTGGAGCCCGACATAAATCTACTCTCTCATGGTTGGTGGGCAGGCTACGATTTGTCTTTTTTTTTATTGTGAGTGATTAATATCTTCCCTTGAGCTGTGGGACCCACCATCAATTTTTTTCTAGATGGCTCTGTGGAGGAAAAATTTTTTTTGTCCGGACTCCTGACGTAGCTCTACGTGAGGACCAAGTTATTTCTAAGTTATTTTCGGGTTATTTCTGGATTATTTTTAATAATACCGAAATAACCCAGAAATACCTCAAAAATAAAGACCGCGGGTTATTTTTGGGTTATTTTGGTTTTATTGAAAATAACCCAGAAATCACCTGAAAATAACTTAAGAATAACTTACGCCGCACGTAGAGTTACGTCAGGTATCCGGACAGAAAATATTTGCGTACATAAGATGTACGCAAAATATTTTAGGGGCATTTACATCAAAACACCGAATTTCTATGTATTTATATATCAAACCTCTAAGATTTACTTTTGGCAATTATAGCAATCAAAATTTTCATATAAAAAATATCATCATTTTAATATTAGAAATGTGAAATAAACCTTTCCAGAATAAAAATGATAGGATGTATGTATAATATAATATTTAGGTGTTAGATACGCAAATACATAGAAATTGGTGGTATGGTGTAAATGCCCCTAAAATATTTGGTTGTGGGAATGATCAATCCCACCACTAAAATACTTACAAGAATTGTTGTAGGGACACCAAATGCAATACTCACAAAAACAAAGGTCCTGCTCCTACACCAATCTTTCCAGGGATAGTTATACAACCAAGGGCACTACGCCTCCGCATCTTCCCACTCTGAAAGGTGTTACCATGTTGGCAAAGGCGTCTTTGATCCTTCCCTTGGAGACAGAGTATACATGATGGAAGAGTCTCAAATAGAGATTCTCCATCTCCTACACAGAGCTCGCATGCTAGAAGATTCGCAGTGGTAGAGTAATGAATTATCGTCTTCCATTGTACGAGACTCCAGCTCACATTTCGATAAAAGAAAACAACAAATAGAGACACAAGAAGTTCTTACATAAAAAACCTTGAAAAGGAAAAACAATTATGGGGCATGACTTGGTTGAAACGTTCCTTTATAAGTTAGTAATCATAGATACAACCCTTGTTTCACAGGCGGGAATGTTGGGTTACACAGTTTCTAGAGTTACAATGTTCATGAGCAGTAGAACATGTTTTTCTGTAGCAGGGAGCGAATGGAGAAAGAAGTAATTGCTTGAGCTTTAGTACACCTTCTTGGTGGTCGGCCTGACATTCAAGATGGTGCACTTCTTTGTAGGTTGCTATGTGCTTCTACAGTTTCATATCTTTTTTAGCATGATGCTTCACCATAAGGAGCGGTTGGCGGTCGTTGGTGGTAGATGGCAGTCAATGAGCAGAGGCTTGTGGCGGCTTGTAAATGATGGTTTGAAACGATCGACGAGCAGTGGTTGATTGTGGTTAGCGGTAGCAGAAGCTAGAAGTGTTTTTTGGATCGTTGGTGTAGAATACCATACTTCCACTCTCTCTTCTCTAGGCTCTGATCTTTCTCTGGCTCAGGGTCTAATCTCTTTCTCAAAAGGGTGGACGAGATCTCTATTTATAGACTTCAGAGTGCAAATAATGAATAAATTTAGGTCAATTTGAATGGACTTCTTGGGGTGATCTACTTGATTGAATGTCATTTTGTAGATACTTAACTAGCTTAATAATGTTGGATTTGAGTGATCTTGGGTTTGTTGGAATCATCTTGTCGAGATGCTCGATTTGACTAGAGGCTCATTAGATTTAGAGTTTGTCTAATCTTCTAATTATGTATTGGAAGCTTCCAAAAGTATTTTAATAGCTTGATATGGTTTTGATTTGACTCGTAATAGAACAATTTTGGTATCTTTGGGTCTGTCTTGTCGAGCCAATCAGTTTGACTATAAGTTTACTGAACTCAAAGTTTTGGATGACTTTTTAATCAATGTTTTAATATTTCTTACTCAAATAGTTATCTCAAGATCCATTTCAGATGATAAAAATTTTTTGGTGGTGCATCAGTTGCCCCTCAAATTTTCAAGCGATATCAATTTTATCTTCGAAAATAACAAAATTGGAACATTGTAACTTTTACTTTTGTATTATTCATATTATATGAAAATTTAGGTCTTCCAAAATCATATCAAGTTTATATGTTTACATTTGATTCAACAAATATCTACTTTCAGTGCAATGATTTCTATTGTTGTATTATTCTACAAAAATATTGTGGTGTTATTTCACTTTCCGTAGATGGTTTCCCAGATTGCTTATGCGCTTTTCAAAAAAGAAAAATGATGTTCTTGACTTGCCTAACAGATGATCACTGGGATATTCTTTTCACATTGATGTTGCAAGAAAAAAAGAAAGGTGTCCCCATCCTATCTAGCAAGCGATGAACAAAATTTCCTTTCATGATGTTATTATGCTTTCTGGAAAAAAAAGTGTCCCCAACTAGCCAAACAGACGATCAACTAGATCTTCTTTCGCATTGTTGCTTGACACGACTAAAACATGACTACTTTTTAATATATATTTTATAATCATTTTTAATGATATTAAACTTTAAAAGAAGTTATTTTGCATGTTTTTGGTTTTAGGAACAAGAAATGGACTTTTGGAGAAAATAAAGCAAAAATGGTACAATTTAGAGTCAAAACGAGCAAGAAAGAAAATTCTGACCTGATACATTTTGATATCTTTCTATACTTAATCTCTTTTACATTTATCAAATATTTTTGAATGAAATTAAACTTTAAAGAAATGTTATTTTCATGCTTATTTTGTATGTATAATAATTTGGAGTGAAAAGGAACAGTAACGGGGTGAAACGAACCTAAAACGGAGCAAAACAATGCAAAACGGTGGAACTGTCTATAAGGTGGCACCTAGGCGCCCAAAAATGGCGCCAAGGTGCAAGAAGATAGAGAATACAGTGCCTAGGCGCCCGAAATTGGTGCCCAGGTGCCATAAACGGTTAAGGGGCAGATTTTTGATGATTTTTGGGCTATTCTTGGATGTTTTGGAAGATTATAAACAATTTGCACGCCCCATGGAGTGGTTCAATGAATCTAGACACTAGGAGAGGATTTTAGATGAAGTGGTGTGTCTCTTGGAGTTAAGAGTTGTGTCACTTGGAGTGAAGAGATGTGCCTCTTGAGAAAAGGAGGTGTTTTGTGTCTCTTTAAAAATAGGGGCTTGATGCCTCTCATGGGGAGTTGAAAGGAGGATTTTTATAAAGAGTTTTTGCATGTGTGTAGAGAGGAATGCTTGGATATCTTAGAATAGGAGTAGAAACGTAGATTTTTATCTTTTTTGAAGAGTTTGGAGAGGGTATTTTAAGACAACTTGTAAGGAATTGTACTAGCATTGTATGGACTAGCGGGAGACTTTGTGGGAGAGATCTTCATCTTTCTTTTAAGAGAAAAAAAGCTAAGAATTGTGCTCTTCATTATCTTATGATTTTGTAAACACTTATCTACTGGATTTATTTTTATGTAATAAAGTTTTCTGTTGTGTTTTCTTCATGCTTTGTAAGTAGTTTTTCTTACTTCTTTTCTTATTAGGAAATAGTGGCATGTGTAGATTATGTCATTATTTTCATTTTACTTTTCTTTTGCAATGAGTATTATTCATGTTTAGTATTTTGGGATGCATCTTAGAGTAGGTTTTGATTGTAAATGTGATGTTTTCTACATGAACTTCATTTACATTGCAATTTAGGCATATTATAATGTTAAAATTTGTTGTAATTACATTAAGATCCGAGAGGGCGGTGTAATTCTCAACAATGTGGAACCACATTTGATTTCATGGATGAAAATGTAGTACATGATGTTGAGTGCAAATAAATAGGGAAATAAACTTTGAGGGGCACAAAATTGATGATTTTAGGGTGATAAACTAAAATCACCAATTTGGTCAAACTGTTTGGAAACTAAAGCGAGATATTAGCCCTTAGGTGAGGGGAACGTGGGAACTCTGAACTGAGAGTCAGTATCTTCCCAGCCTAACCACGGATTTAGGGACCAAACTCTGGATTAGCGACTGTTCTTTGTCGCCCGTAAAGAGGATAAAGAATAAAATTACTCCTATTTGACACGTTATAATATTTAATGTTGTTGAATGCAATATTAAGGAAATATTTATTAATGAGTGTAAATTGGTTGTCTAGAGTGACAGACGAGATTCCTATCAATTTTGCTCCTATTTTCATTGGCGATATTGAATTCTATGTATCTCATTTCTAAACATTACCTATTTCACTACATAAGAATAGTACTTTTTATCATCTCTAAATTCTCCAAACCAATTCATCGAAAAATGGTTATCTTTAGATTTAATATTTTCATTTTGGAGTAGTTGTTAGATCTTAGATTTAATATTTTTATTTAGGAGTAGTTAAAAACCACTTAAATCAAAATTCTAAACTAAGACCTAATAGTAGTAGTCTAGAATTGGCCTAAGGGATTTCTTACCTCGCTTCTCTGTGGGATCGATACTGGGGTTTTTAAGGAAAGCCATATATTACTTGAAATAATACATATATTTGCATAGTGCCTCTAGTGTGTAGATTATTTCTAAATTTCATAACAATTTTGCACATTATCCGCTAAATATAAATTGGGTCAAGTATTTGACCATATTTTGGAAGCAAAATTACAGCGTAATTGCGGGTCGGGTCAAGTTTTTGGCCCGTTGTCGGGGAAGCTACAGTAAGAACTTTAGGAAAACTTTAGTTGAAACTGTAAGCCTTAGATTTGGAAATTATAATATTATTCTATAGTGTGTTTAATTATTGTGTGTTTAATTTATAAAAAATCCAAAATACCAAAAATATTTGTGATATCTGTCCTATTAATTAAGTTTTAAAATTTTTATGCGTAGTTTAGGAGTTGTAGATCTTGAATTTTACGACCCAGATTTGGAGAGAACTTTTAGAAGGATGATGAATCAAAAAAGAATCCATGAATTTATTGTAAAAATGACTGATCAACAATATAATGAATATTCAGATTTGGATTATAATGCTAGTAGCTTCGAAAGAGTAAACCCCAAGAGAGTAGCAAATTTTCAAAAGGATATGCTTACTATTTTAACTTTTAGGTTGCAGATATTATGAGGAAGTTAGAACAACATGTAGAAAGTTATCCTTAAGGGCCCGTAATATTGAGAAAAATTTATTTGGACTATTGTTCGACACTAACTATATTGAAACTAGCAATGAGATATAGAATTCATATTTCGATTATTACAACCTAGGTTGGGAAAATTATTCAAAATTTAACTGGAATAATAATTTTGTAGGATAAAACCAATTTTGAAAAGACAATCAATTTATTCAGACATGTAATCAGAATAATCAGGGTAATTTTAATAATGAACTTTCTTTTCCTCATAATTTTAACTTGAACCCACAAAATGAGGAGAAGAATTTATTAAAAGAGATTGTTATTCAAATGCAGAGTGAGCTGGAGATTCAAAGGGCCACAATTAGGAATATGGAAAACCAACTAGAGCAGATTATTAATGCAATGAACAGTTATCCTCCATAGATTTTACTTAGTGACTCTGAGATAGATCGTAAGGAGAAGAACAATGAGCAATATAAGGATATCAAACTAAGAATATGAAGAGAATTAGAGGATATATTTCAAAAGAATATTGAGTTGAGAAATGAGGATAAGAAGATGGAAAACAAAAGGGAAGAAATTCTTAAAGAATTAGAAGAACATATTTCCTCAACTAAGATAAATATAGAAAGAACAACTACACCATTTACTCAGTACTAATGGGAAAAATTAGAAGATAACTTGAGACCAATGAATATCCCAATAGAATTTGATCTAGAATCCAAATTAGCTAAATAGAATCCGATATAAATTTAGAAGATCTTAAACTATCATATAGTAATCCATTCCTTAACTTCTTGTTATGGCTAGATTTTTATATTCTCTTGTAGTAGTTGGATTGACGAGCCCACTACGACTCGGGTCTCAACTAGACTTAAGTTTTACAATAGACAACATGAATTTGAACTATAACAGTTTCATCTAAATTTTGTTACTTTCTTTCTCTTTCTTAGTTTTCATTCGGTAGGGTCGCGAACCTATTTGCTGACCAACATGTGGATGATTTACACTATCCTTATAACTGTTAGAGGTGCTTAATTAAAGAGATAAGGTGATTCCTGAGGTTGGTCACGTGAACCAATACATCGGGGGGTAATTTTTCCTATGGGATTATACCCTATAAAATCATTCAAAAGTACTTAATATATTTGTGTAGTGATTCCGTTAGAAATTAGAAATAAGTTAGTGAGATGCAATGAGTTAAAGATTGAATTAACCTCATTTGACATGTGTGTTGTGTTTGTGTTTTATGATTGTTGTTGTGTTACAACTTTATATAGGACTTGAAGAGCATTTTTATATTCCTATGTTGATACATGTTATGTTATTTAGACTTTTATTTAGACAATTTCTTTCTGGCATGTTTAGTTTAGATTTATTTTCTGCTACATCTTTTCTATCCGGATTAATGATTGTAGATGTTTTGCATAGACATTTCTGGTTGATAGAATTTCTATATTATTTTTCTTCCTACTTATATTTTCTGTACTTAATGCTATACATTTTTAAAATCAATTTTGGGTGGAGGAAGAAAATAGATTTCAAACTTAGTATACTTTCTTTTAGTTTAATATTATTGCAAGCAAGTTTTAGGCTAGATTTACTTTCTTCTACAGTTATTCTATCATGATTATGCATGTATATGAATTTTATAGGATGCTGAAGTAGCTAGTTGATTCAACTTTTACTTTTTCTTCCTGCTACATTTTATGGAATTGACTGAAAAATATTTAAATATTTAAAAATTTAAGTTTGAGGGAGGAAGAAAAATTAAACTTCAAAGTTAAAATTTATTTGTTCTCAAAGAAACTACAAATTAACTTTATTTTGATTTTTTTATATGGAGTTATTTTAAGATTATTAAAATTTAAAGTATAGAAATACAATAGGAAAACTTCATAAGGACTTTAGTAAAAAGGATGTAACTAAAGTTAAAATGATTAGTGGAAAATAATAGGAAAAATTGAATTTTTGAAAAATTAAGGATATTTAGAATAATACTTTTTAAAGAATTTAAACTCTATTAAAAAATTCTTTTTCTAATTCTACATTTTTAAGTTAAGGAAAGAAAATAAGTTCTTAACTTTAAAAAAAGGACAGTAAAATTCAAAATCATTAAATCCCTATCCAGATGTAGCAATTTTCTCCTAAAAAATAAAAAAAGTAAAAAAAGAAAGTAAAGATTAAAAAGATTCTAAAATAAAAAGATAAAGATAAAGTATGAGAAAGGGAGGAGAAGCTTGAATATTAGGACATAATTCAAAATTGATTTCACTTGAATTTTTCTAAGGAAGAAAACTCAGGATCAATCCTAAACTTAATTTCAGAAAGTATTATTAAAATTATTTTTTCTAGATGTCATAAATTATGAATTAAAATTTTTTTAAGAATTTAAAGATTGGAAAACTTTCAATTATTTCTAAATTAAATAAAAAATCACGATTCCTATAATTTAATACTAAATATTTTGAGACCATATATTTCATCTAATTTACTATAAATTCTTCTAATTTGGACTATAACATTTTTAGAAAAAAATTTAGTACATCTTAAAGAAACTCACTAACATAAATTAATATATTTTGAATGTTATAGCGTTTTGAGGACAAGTAATATTTAAGCTGGGGGATTTTGACACGCCTAAGAAAATGACTACTTTTTCATATATATTTTATATTTATTTTTAATGATATTATACTTTAAAGAAAGTTTTTTTGCATGCTTTTGGTTTCATGAACAAGAAATGGACTTTTAGAGAAAATAAAACAAAAATGGTGCAATTTGAAGTCAAAACATGCAAGAAAGAAAATTCTGACCTAACTCACTTTCTATCCTTAATCTTTTTAACATTTATCACATGTTTTTGGAATGAAATTACACTTTAAAGAAATGTTATTTTCTTGCTTATTTTGTAGATATAACAATTTGGTGTGAAACAAAACTAAAACGAGGCGAAATAAAGTTGAAACGAGGCAAAACAATGGAGCTCCCTGCAGGGTGCTGCCTACATACCCAAAAATGGTGCCTAGGTGCCCGAAACTAGTGCCTAGGCACCTAAAACAGTTGAGGGGTGGATTTTTTACAATTTCGCTCTATTCTGGGATGTTTTGGAAGATTCTAAACAACTTGCATGCCCCATGGAGTGGCTCAATATATCTAGACACTTGGAATGGCTTTTAGATGAAGTGGTGTGTCTCTTGGAGTGAAGAGGTGTGTCTCTTGGAGTGAATAGATGCATCTCTTGAGAAAATGGGTGTTTTGTGTCTCTTTAAAAAGATGGGCTTAACGCCTCTCATGAGGAGTTGAGAGGGGGATTTTTAGAGAGCTTTTGCATGAGTGTAGAGAGGAATGCTTGGATATCTTAAAATAGGAGTAGAAATTTTTTACCTTCTCTAGAGACGTTGGAGAGGGGATTTTTAGAGAAAATGTAAGGAGTTGTACTAGCGTTGCATGGACTAGTGAGAGACTTTGTGGGAGAGATCTTCATCTTTCTTTCAAAGAGAAAAAAAACTAAGTATTCTGTTCTTCATTCTTACGATTTTGTAAGCACTTATCTATTAAATTTTCTTTGATGTAATGAAGTTTTCCATTGTGTTTTTTCATGCTTTGTGAGCAGTTTTTTCTACTCTTTCTTCTTGTTAAGAAATAGTGGCATGAGTAGATTATGTCATTATTTTCATTTTACTTTTTTTTGCAATGATTAGGATTCATGTTTAGGATTTTGGGATGCATGTTAGAATAGCTTTTGATTATAAATGTGGTGGTTTTTACTTGAACTTCATTTACATTGCAATTTAGGCATGTTGTAATGTTAATATTTGTTGTAATTGCATTAAGATTTGAGTGGGCTGTTTAATTCTCAACAAAGTGGAACCACATTTGATTTCATGGATGATAATGTAGTTTATGGGGTTGAATGCAAATAATTATGGAAATAAACTTCAATAGGCACAGAATTGATGATTTTAGGGTGATAGACTACGATCACCAATTTAGTCTAGATGTTTGGAAAATAAAGCAAGATGTTAGCCCTCAAGTGAGGGGAACGTGGGAACTCTGAAGTGAGAGTCAGTATTTTCCCAGCCTAACCAAGGATTTTGAGACCAAACTCTGGATTAGTTAATGTTCCTTGTCGCTTGTAAAGAGGATAAAGAATAAAATTGCTCCTATTTAGTACATTACAATATTTAATGTAGTTGAATGCAATATTAAGAAAATATTTGTTAATGGGTTCAAATTAGATGTTTCTAAGGTGAAAGGCTAGATTCTTATCAATTTTGCTCCTATTGTCATTAGTGATATTGAATTCTATGTATATCATTTCTAAATGTTATCTAATTCACTACATAAGAACAATAGTTTTAAACATCTCAATATTGTCTAAACCAATTCATCCAGAAAGGGTTATCTTTAGATTTATTTTCATTTTGGAGAAATTTTTAGGTCTTAGATTTAATATTTTCATTTAAGAGTATTTAAAAACCACTTAAATCAAAATTCCAAACTAAAGCTAATAGTAATATACTAGAATTAGCCTAAGGGATTTCTTACCTCGCTTCTCCGTAGGATCGATACTGAGATTTTTAAAGAAAGTCTTATATTGCTTGAAACAATACATATATTTGCGTAGTACCCCTAGTGTATATTATTTTCTAAATTTTATAAAATTTCAATCTTGTGCACTAGGCGTTAAATATAAATTGGGTCAAGTTTTTACCATATTTTGGAAGCAAAATTACTGCGTAATTGTGGGTCAGGTCATTGCTGCACTATTTGGGAGAGTTTTTCCGTGTTGGTGTGATGCACACATCTAGGAAGCCTTGCTTCGCTCAAAATCAGAGGAAGTGTTAAAACACAAAATAGGTAGTCTTGAATCTGATAAAGGGTGACATGGTTCTATTATGAAAGAAGTATTAATTTCCAAATAATATGGTGGTGAGCACACAGATCCAAATGTCAGAGTATATTTTCATCCTCTCTGATTTGTTGTCATTCGCGAGGAAACCTTGACAACCAGCCTTCACTTTTCGTTGAAAACTGAGGTGATGGACATCCTAAAGGTGACCAAAGTTTGCATTGCAGAGCTATCTCATCGAGTAATGAAAGTCATCATCAGGTTGATCATCTTTGTTAAGAAACGTGGGTCAAAGTTGACAGCAGAAACTATAGCCCAGTTGGGCAACTCGTTAGCAGTGCACATGGTCATGTGTTATTCAAGAAAATGGTGTTGGATTTTTGCCTGAAGGATCCTATGCGACAGTGGTCTTTAAGGATTTTCTCTTAACATAATGATGGGGGATTCCATGAAGAATGGGAGAAATTTTAGTGACTGTTCTTCTTTCCCAAAACCACCGAGGATGAAATATTACAAATGTTAGGATTTTGAACCTCAAGGAGATGAAATTTGATGTGCAATATATCTATGAATTTTTTGAGCAAGGAATCTTTGTTCTTGGTTAGACTCCCAGTTGGGCAACTCGTGGGTCAAAGTTGACAGCAGAAACTATAGCCCAGTTGGGCAACTCGTTAGCAGTGCACATGGTCATGTGTTATTCAAGAAAATGGTGTTGGATTTTTGCCTGAAGGATCCTATGCGACAGTGGTCTTTAANGTTGCCTCCAGTAGCACCCCTAAATCAACCTCTACCAAACAAAGTTTATATAGTACTTCCTCACAAGCATTGCAGAGGAGTGCAGATGTGAGGAAGCTTGTGCATGGTTCTTCAAGGATTTGTATTATGGTGAACATATTGGCTCATGCGTGCATCGAACTTTAGCAGGCCAAGGACTTTTTGAGTTATTATCATTTATTATTGCATAGTTCTTTCATCAAATGACATCAAAACTGTTTTTGCATATGAATAAGATGAAGAAAATCCATATGGGGCTTGGGTTCATTTGAGAGTCTAAAACTCTAAGTCCATCAATGATCCAATGAACATCTCCCTCTTTTGCAGATGTCAACCCTCTAGCCACCCTCTACTCAGTGCAAAGCTCCGGGCAGAGTTAATAATTGTGTTGTGGATAGATGAAATACTGTGTAAAGTAACAACCAACATCACAAAGTCACGAGATAACCTACAAAGCAGTGAGTCGTCTTGAACGTCATCCCAACCACGAAGCTGGTGTATCAAAACTCCAAGAATTATTTCCCACTTTGATCGCTCCTTATCGTGGGGTAACAAACTATTCTGTGCATAAATATTGTAACTCAAGAAACTGTATAATCTATTCCCGTTTGTGGGATGATAAGATGTGCGACTAATCACCAATTCATAGTGAAACATTTCGAATGGGTCTGGCTCGTGATCTTTTCGCTTTGTGAGATTTCATATAAAAATTTCTGGTATTTCTATCTATCACATCTATTGCCTCTTGTGTGATAGATTCTCGTGCAACGCCAAGACATTAATTCATTACTCTATCATCGTGAATTCCCTAGCACGCATCAATAATAGTTTACAAATAGAAGAATTAAAATTTTAAATTTAAATATTCAATATCTCTTAATTTTTATTACATCATCCTTCTCCTTAACCTTTAGTTCCACCACTACGTATGTATAATTTAGTTACAAGAGTCAAGGGACAGCTCGAGCGCAAGAAGGATTTGACGTCAATATAATTTAGTAAATTCACTGAACTCCCAAATTTAGTAAATCTAGGATTTAGGTTGCATCGAAGCAAAATTAGATTTAGTAAATCCTTAAATCCACTGAACTTCTGCATCTCGTCCTTTAAGCTACATTTTAGTTATTTTGATGATAAATCCTATCAAAAGCCTCTATCAAAAGAAAAAATATTACATCAGAATTCCTAATGTAGAGCTACGTTCGGAGTCCACTCATATGTGGATACATGAATGTGACAGAAAAATAAAATAAAATAAATTGTTTTAGCGCAGGGGAATATTCCTCCAGTATTATTTCACATTATTCAGATGTTATTGTGGTTATATTCATGTGTTATTGTGTCCTAAAAAAATTCTCGGTATTATAATAACACAATAACACATTAATACCACCACAATAACACTTGAATAACACGAAATAACACATGAGGAATATTTTCCCGTGTTACCGGGCCGAATTACAGGAAAACACGCGTGCTCTCTTAAAGCCACGTGTCCGCATATGAGTGAACTCCAAACGTAACTCTACGTTAGGAGTCCTGATGTAATATATTTCCCTATCAAAAAGCACATTACTGTGCAATATAAATAACTATAGACAATATTTTACAGATATTTTATTTTTTATGAATTAAGCAAATTTATGTTGGCAAAAATCATTTTCAATCATAATTATTATAAGATTAATTAATTTTCTAATAAAAATATTTCATTACAACTAAAATTTCTCATTTTTTCTCAAATTTTACGCTAAAGAAATCATCATAATATAATTAGCAGCTATTTAAATACTTTAGATTAGAATTATATAGGTGAAAAAAATATATATATATATATATATTTCTGCTCCATTTTTCTCTCCCACTTGCTCGGCTTCCCTCTCTCATGCTCTATCTCTCTCTCTCTTTTATGTCGTGCTCTTCCCTTTTATCGTTCACACCATCAATATCCATTGCGTGTTTGTTTAGCAATGTGGTGGCGATGTGATGCACTCTGTGATATTTAGAAAGTTGTGTTTTGCCACCTAATCGAATTAAGTGGTTGCCTGAAAGTTACAATCTGACTTTTAAAGGACAAAGAAAAATTATAACAGACATCGCAATTATTGAACATGCGCTTCTTCAAATGACTGTAGTTTTTTTTCGGATTACACCCTGAATCGAGTGTGACGAATCTCTTTCCCCTAAATTAAAAATTATTTATTATTTATATGTAAATATTTAATTTGATTTTTTTTTTAATCCAATACCCCCTCTTTTTTAAGATCTAATAGCTATTTATCCATTTTACTATTTGTAATATACTAAAATTAAAAATTAATTTGAAATTTATGAGATAATAAGAATTGAAAGTATAGGTGATACTAAATGTCATTAGAACATACAAAAATTTGTGATGGGTAAGATATCTATTATTACGTTGAAGATTTATGAATAATTCATTTAGAACAATGGCGTCAATGTCATGATGATGAGTATTTGTGAAGTTTTGAAAAAGTATGGGGAGTATATTAAAAAATTCAAAGAAACTAAGACTATGGGTATGTTTTGAGGCAGCTTATTTAGAGCGGTGGCATTTTGAAAACTCAGCTGACCTGTTTGAGTAAACTATATTTTGGCAGCTTATGCGTTTTCAACACGCTGAAAACAACGTTCTTACACCGCACCTGCCTAGGTGCGGTGGCAGCTTTCTGGTTGCGGCCTGACTTTTTCAAAAAAATAAAAATTTGTAGTAGCCACCACACATAGCTTATCGGCAGATTATTTTTAATCAACTTAAAAGTAGATTAATCAATAAGCTGCAGCTGCCCCAAACAAATCCTATGTATCAAATGTAAATATGTGTGTCTTAACGAATGCCGAGCTTACCATTTATCATGACTTCACTTATTTATAAATATTTTCTTCAATAGGACATTAGTCACGCGTAGAGCTGTTAATGATGTGATTTTGTGCCGAACTAGGGTTCGCTCGAAATACCCTCCAATAGATTTATTGTGGGATGAAATCGGTTCATGATTTGTTATATTTGATTTCGATCTGAGCCAGGTTAAAATTTAATCAAGCTCGATCCGGTTCGAAGCCGAAACGAGCTGGCTCAAATTGAGTTATTTGAATCTGTTTATTTGAATCTGTTTCGGCTCAGAATCAGCTTGATCTGGCCCAAAATTGAAACTAAACGGCTCAAATTCCCAGCTCGAATTTGTATCGTGAGTACTTATATTGAATTTTATTTAGCATCATATATATAATTTTTATAAATAAAAAAAATACTACGAGCCGATCTCCAGTCAGTTCAAGCCAATCCATTTATGGCTCAAAATCGGTTCAAAAAAATTTGTTCCAAAGTTTTGGCTCATAGCTCCGTTCATTTAATTTCAATCTGCTTTAGATCCGAGTTAAAATTCAAATCAATTTTCAAGTGATTAACCATCATCGAGTTAAATTCACAGCCCTAATCATGCGCAAATTTAAGAATTGCGCAAATTTAAGAATATAATGTAGTTGAATGAGTATAATTTCAAAAATAATATTTTTTTAAAGTATCATGTCAAAAAATAGCACAAAACACAGCCTAAAATTTTCTAAAAATTTGAAAGCATAGTTATTTCTAGTTATTACTAGAAGAAAAAAAAATGATTAATGGAAGAAAAGCAAAGTGTGGTATACATGTAAATTTCCCTTTAGTTTACACATAGTTGCCTCGCATTACTTTGACTAAAAAGGAAATAAATTTGGATGGGAATATCTTCACCACAATTTCTTCGAGTTGAACTTAAAAATTGATAAGTTGTACTTCCTTATTAGGGCTATCAAAATGGCTCGTTGTTCGCGAACTGCTCGTGTTCGACTCATTAAGAACCTCGTGTTCGGTTCGTTAATTTCGTTCGATAAGTTAATGAGCCGAACACAAACTAAGATGTGTTCGTTCTTGTTCGGCTCGTTTTGGCTATATATATATATATATAT